>JACXGM010028555.1:0-14008 GCA_016801145.1 Umbra pygmaea | reverse complement strand
CTGATTAAAAATAATTGTTGAAATAAATTGTTTTTGTGTATCTTTTTTTACCATAACATTGGCCATTGCAAATGACGTACACAGTAATTAGTCTAGCATACTTTCATTAAATAAATCAATTCAAGCTAAATTTTAGGTCTATAAATAAAATATAATTTTAGCTTTAGGTCTGAAGCTGATCTATTTATACCAGAGATTTTCTTAAAATTAAGTTAATACCTTTTAGAAAAATGTTACCTGGTGTAAAACTCCCCCTGCTACCCTGATTTGCATTTGAATAGCTCACAGCATTTTCATTTACATGTTAAAGCCTCCACTAGAATGAGGGGGAGGGGGGTCATGGGGGGACAACTGCCAAGCAAGCCCCACGTCAATTTCTGACAATTCACGGCAGTTTTCAGTGTTGCCTGCAAATTGCCGTGTTCAGCCGTAAACCTGAACTTCCACAACAATCTACAGTGCCGCTTACTGTCGAAAATCCAACTTTTCATGCAGTGAGCTGATACCGATTAATCGACCGATAATTATTATTTTTGTGGGGAAATAATGACATTTCAAAAATACTGAAAAAACAAACTTTTATTATAAACTAATTCTTAATATAATACACAAAATAGTTTTATATCTCAAATAATTATATCAAATTATATAAATTTGTTCAAACAAAATGGCAAGACACATAGTAGGCATAGTACGATTTGTATTTCATACAACTCCGCCTATTAAATCTGTTTTGTAAAACAAACCCTTGGGTTTTGCCTCAAAAAACATTTAATCTGTGCATTTTGATAGTTGTCCTTTTATTAACCAATCATATTTGGTGGTGCACAACGGGAGTACAGACATGACATAATTTCTAGAAGCACTTGATATATATATCTGGTTTCAAAATCAATACACAAATGACAAAAAATATAAATATAACAAAAGCATTAACTGAGAAACATGGGATTTTGTCTTTAACTAAAGAATTATTCTCTTGCACAAGGAGTTGGAGTACCCTAATGTTCTTCTCTCTTTTCGCCACCATCTGACTCAACATCAGAAATAGGCTACTTTGAAAACAAAATTAATGGGAGAGTGACGAGGGTCCCTGATTTAGTGTTTCCTGCCCATAGGGAATAAAGTGTTGGGGGATTTGAAACTACAGTGCCTTGCGAAGGTATTCGGCCCCCTTGAACATTTCGACCTTTTGCCAAATTTCAGGCTTCAAACAAAGATATAAAACTGTAATTTTTATAGCTTTGTAAACAAAAAGTGGGACACAATCATGAAGTGTAATGAAATTTATTGGATATTTCAAACTGTTTTAACAAATAAAAAACTGAGAAATTGTTCAGCCCCTTTACTTTCAAGGCAGCAAACTCTCTCCAGAAGTTCAGTGAGGATCTCTGAATGATCCAATGTTGACCTAAATGACTAATGATGATAAATAGAATCCACCTGTGTGTAATCAAGTCTCCATATAAATGCACCTGCTCTGTGATTGTCTCAGAAGTCCGTTGAAGTTAATACATTGTAGCGCCACCTTTTGCTGCGATTACAGCTGTAAGTCGCTTGGGGTATGTCTCTATCAGTTATGCACATCGAGAGACTGACATATTTTTTTACAAGGAGAAGACTGATCAGAGATGCAGCCAAGAGGCCCATGATCACTCTGGATGAACTGCAGAGATCTACAGCTGAGGTGGGCAAGTCTGTCCATAGGACAATACTCAGTCGTATACTGCACAAATCTGGCCTTTATGGAAGAGTGGCAAGAAGAAAGCCATTTCTGAAAGATATCCATAAAAAGTGTTGTTTAAAGTTTGCCACAAGCCACCTGGGAGACACACCAAACATGTGGAAGAAGGTGCTGCGGTCAGATGAAACCAAAATCGAACTTTTTGGCAACAATGCAAAACGTTATGTTTGGCGTAAAAGCAACACAGCTCATCACCCTGAACACACCATCCCCACTGTCAAACTTGGTGGTGGCAGCATCATGGTTTGGGCCTGCTTCTCTTCAGCAGGGACAGGGAAGATGGCGAAAATTGATGGGAAGATGGATGGAGCCAAATACAGGACAATTCTGGAAGAATTAATAGAGAACCTGATGGAGTCTGCAAAAGACCTGAGACTGGGACAGAGATTTGTCTTCCAACAAGACAATGATCCAAAACATAAAGCAAAATCTACAATGGAATGATTCATAAATAAACATATCTAGGTGTTAGAATGGCCAAGTCAAAGTCGAGACCTGAATCCAATCGAGAATCTGTGGAAAGAACTGAAAACTACTGTTCACAAATGCTTTCCATCCAACCTCACTGAGCTCGACCTGTTTTGCAAGGAGGAATGGGCAAAAATGTCAGTCTCTCGATGTGCAAAACTGATAGAGACATACCCCAAGCGAGTTACAGCTGTAATCGCAGAAAAAGGTGGCGCTACAAAGTATTAACTTCAACGGACCTCTGAGACTATCATAGAGCAGATGCATTTATATGGAGACTTGATTACACACAGGTGGATTATATTTGTCATCATTAGTCAATTATGTCAACATTGGATCATTCAGAGATCATCACTGAACTTCTGGAGAGTTTGCTGCACTAAAAGTAAAGGGGCTGAATAATTTTGCACGCCCAATTTTTCAGTTTTTTATTTGTTAAAAGTTTGAAATATCCAATAATTTTTGTTGCACTTCATGATTGTGTCCCACTTGTTGTTGATTCTTCACAGAAAAATACAGTTTCACATCTTTATGTTTGAAGCCTGAAATGTGGCAAAAGGTTGAAAAGTTCAAGGGGGCCGAATACTTTCGCAAGGCACTGTATATTTGGATAGAATACATCCTACTGAACAGATGTACATAGTCCATGTTTTGGCACAGGCGATAGTTTAGTTTTTATAGAGCAGAATCTGTATATTAAATTAAGAGAGTGACGAAAGAACACTGGTTTTGAAAACCACATTTTACGTATATTACTAGCGACGTATATTCCCTGCTAACATGAATGCATTTTGAAAAAATGTGGAAGTAAAAAAAACTTTTCTGTGTATCGTTTTGAATAGGCATCGTATTTTGACAAGTTATATGTGTGCAATGACTGTGCATTGTCGAATTGACATATCAATTAAATAAGCACTAGTTTGGTGCCAGTACCCGGTTTTGATCTACTGTTGGCTGATCTGATTATTAATTATAAATCCCCCTTATTCATTATATGCAACGGAATATAGCTAGTTAACCCTTGTGCAGCAGTTTTTCTTGAAAGCCTTGAGGAAAAAGGAACAGATAAACGTTTTGGCTGATAAAAAATGGGTTCTGTCGGAATGAAAGTAGTGAACCTCTACCCACTATTCTAGACTAATATTAACCACGTGAAGCTACCAAGTGATTATATGCGACTGATTTCAATTAATCCCCTTTCATGCTAGCTACAAACTTACCTAGGCTAACGTTAGCTGCTGACGTGTGTAATGTTAACTAGTGTCACATGCTGCAATGTTTCTGTTATTCTAACATTCATTTTCGAAACATCAGAGAGCAACGCACCGAACACGTGTTCCACAACAACAACATCAGGGCCTGGCAACCAGGCTGCCTGCAGACGCGCCTGCTTAATAATCGGCTTGATATTGGCCGATGCCGATTACATAAAAAAAGCCAAAAAATCGGCGAATTAATCTTGCACCGATAAATCGGTTGACCTCTAGTAAATATCCAGGCACCCTGTGTTGTGCAAATTAACAGCCATTAGCCATGATATATTGGCCATAATCCCCTTGCGTCTTACAGCTAAAATAAACTTTAAATAAATTTTAACAACTAACATGTACTTAAACTTAACCTCTTCAAGGTGAGCACGAAGGAAATCCCTTTCATCCGTCACAGATTGAAGCTTCTCCTGTAGGGTCTCGATTCTTCCTTTTAGTAGCTCTATCTCACCCTTTGCTTTTAATAGCACAACTTTAAGGGTTGTTGCATCTAAAAAAAGAGATTGCATGATTCAGAGCAGTATAGCAATACAATTAATGAATGGAATCACAAATCATATATACAGTATACAATATCCTCCAAACTTAATATTCACTTATTTCCAAATAATAGGTTTCAAAACAAAATTTATTAATATAATTAAACAAAATGATTTGGTCCCATATTCTTGTATGCAATACCTACATCCATGACCGGATTATCCATAAGGGCAAGTGGGCCAGTGCCCAGGGGCACCAACCATTCACAACCAGTGGGGGGGCACCACATGACACAACCTTTAAAAATATTTTTCGGAAATTGTTATATTATTAACTTGAAATTGTTGAAAGACCATACATTACTCGTTTATGAACACTAATTTCACAATAATAATAAATTATGAATAAATCAAGATTATATGGCCACTATCACTCCCCCTCCTGATGTTAATTTTTATTCTGAGAACATCAGGGGGAAATGCAGTCATTAGCAGCGCTGACATAGCTGAAGCCGCTAGCGGGGGAGATGCTGTAGCCCTTACTGCTTATGTTAGCCAAGGCGAGTGAGGATATTCTTTTTGGGAAAGATAGGAGCGAGGATGACTCGGGGTATGAAGAGGACATTGAAGATATGGTTGAAGGTAGGGCTGTGAAATTATCAAATTTTGATTGCGATTTCAATTTCAGCTTCTAATGATCACAAAAACATTGTAATCGTGAAAAAAGTATTATTTTACACATTGCATTTTGTAAGAACTCTTATTTTTGTGTTGTGTTTAAATGCAAGCGCACTTTTGTCTCTCCCGAAAGCTATACTCACTCAGCCTGCCAATACTTCATAGATAGGTGTATCCAATCATGAGAAAAGATATTTAAGATGGACAATTGGAAGTTGTCGCTCTCTTTGACTCTCCTCTGAAGAGTGGCAAAATGGGGACCTCAAAACAACTCTCAAAAGACCTGAAAACAAAGATTGTTCAACATTATGGTTTATGGGAAGGCTACAAAAAGCTATCCCAGAGATTTAAGCTGTCAATGTCCACTGTGAGGAACACAGTGAGGAAATAGAAGACTACAGGTATAGTTCTTGTTATGATCAGAAGTAAAATATCAAAAAAAGGCATAGGCGATGGATGATGAGAATGGTCAAAAACAGCCCACAGACCACCTCCAAAGACCTACAACATCATCTTGCTGCAGATGGTGTCACTGTGCATCGTTCAACAATTTAGCGCACTTTGCACAAGGAAAAGCTGTACAGGAGAGTCGCCACCTTTGCATGTGCAAAATCAAGGAAGAAACCTGACTGACTTAGTATTATTTTTGGATGGGGGGTGGGGGATGTGGTGGAAAGGGAGGCAGGGGGCCTTTGAGGTATAGTGCCCAGGGGCACCACATTGTCTTAATATGGGCCTGCCTACATCAAAACTTTGTGTCCTCATAATACCCTTTTTGAACAAAGCTAGCTCTGGCTCTGAACTGGTGCTGGTTCACAGTTGATTCAACTTGCGAAACTTCTCAGACCCTGATTGTTTTTCCACATGCCAGAGAGCCCAGAGAACAACGTTGTTATGTCACTGTGTATGTCACCATGCAAGGGCTTGTCCGTAAAAGTGCTGCATGTTGACATACATCATGGTATGGGTTGTTTATCTATCGCCAGACCCCTTTTTTTTAAATATCAAGAAAAATAGTTGGTGCCGCTCTGGAACCAGTTTTCCTGTCCGAGAGCCGGTTCTTTGGCTGGAGAAAAGCAAAGAACTAGTTGAAAATAGGCACCGAACATTTTCAGTTCTTTCTTTGGTGAGAAAAGGGGTAACAGACAACTACCACAAACAACTGCACACTGTCACTGATGCTAAAGGGGACAATACACTGTACTGAGAACTGAGGGTATGCAGACAATTGCACAGATGTCATTTTATTATTTTCTTTGTTGGCAAGTAACAGATTGTAGACCTCAACAGCCCCCTTTCACATTACATGTAGTTCAGCTTCAGAGCATACCACTTTGCAGAAATGGCCCAATGCTTTCTTGAAAATTGTGAAGTCCAAGATGGACAAAGGAAAGCGTTTGATACTGTTATACTGCTATATGGATCTTATCACAGAACTGTCCAAGTTAAACCTTCTTCATGATGCCTTCAGATTAAATCACACCTATATGCCTGAAGTCTGTATTAGGGAAGAAGCTCAATACAGTAGAAATCCAATTTCACTTCACATCACACTTGATTCCAGCCTCTCTTTTCAAAATAGTATTAAAAGGGTATCTCAAATAACCAGGTTAAAGCTAGGTAATTTCCAATAATACTCTAAGAATTGTTCAAAGATGGAGGTATAAGAACTGTATTTGAATGCTTTGATACACTCTAACTTAATGCTTGACAGGTTCTCATAGTGTGCTCGATAGAAAGCCCAATAACATCATCCTAAGAATGCATGTCAAAAATTATTGTGGAATACAATGCCAGGTTCAAACTATTTGAACATACAATATAAATACATATTCCTATTATTTGTTTGCATTACAGTTGTTTTTGCTCAAGGTTGCAAATAATTTGAGAACAATCTACATAATATACAAGATTCAATGAAAGATGACTTTCATTCACAGAATGAATGAACTAAGTAATTGGACTGTATAGCACAGCCATTTGCATCATAAGGATGTGTACCTTTATTCCCCTTATTGATCCTGTCCTTGGTTGTTACTGGTATTTCTTCAACATCATCATCATCTGGGAAAAAAAGAGTTCCTGTATTGGTTTTCTAGAGTGCATATCCATATTTGAGCTTAGAAAATGTGGCTTGCATTTTTGTTTGTCATTTGAAAAAGTCTTCCATTCATACACCATTGTTGAGATATTATCTGGGGAGTGGGTACCATCACTTTAGGAATCCAACTTATCTTCTTAAATAGAAATAGAATTTATATTTAAAAAAAGACGCAACTGATTAACGACTACCGAGCCACTTCCCCATGCTACTATGATAGCTTGCTTCTAGCTAGTTACATTAGCTAGCCAAGCTAGTGTAACCGGTAGGTTACTATGGAAGGCCAAGAGTGCCATGATTGGCCTATATTTGATCACATTCAACATTAAAACGCCAATTTTATCGCTGTATAATTCATCAAAACCGTCGTTATTCTCTGCGCTTTTGAGAGGTGCGGCAAAACGCAGCTAATTACGCCGTAGAAATGAAGTAAAAACGCTGCTTTTTGTGGCGCTCTAGTCAGGCTTAGTAAACACTGTTTATTTCGGCGTCCAAAAGCTGTCAAAACGCCGCTTTTTACGGTGCTCTACTCAGGCTTAATAAAAACGCCGTTTATTTCGGCGTCCAAAAGCTGTCAAAACAATGAGCCATTCCTTCTGATTTGCATAGCCAGGAAGTTCCAGCCAGTGGAGAATACAGTAGGTATGTTGACATATCAACTGCGTGTAGCGAACATTCTGTCTCAATAATTTGTTCCAAACTGCGTGGTACTTTTAATGTGTTCCATGCAATATCCACTCCTCGCTGCCTGGTGGCAGTATGTTTTTCCTGAATACAACAGTAACTACGTTGAGTACAACCCCCGGAAGCGTTAGAAATTTCGTGCTTTCAGCCCTGAGGTTCTCAATTCACCATACCTCTTTGAAAGTTGAGTGAATTTTAACCAGTCGGCAGGCTTCATCTAAGATTTGGACACTAATGAAAGGTAGGTGGACCTGAATATACCTTTTATCTTGGTACTGACAAAATTTCATCAAAATCCATGGTGGAGAAAGTATTTAACTAAATCGCGGAATTTGGTAGTCACGTTTGTGGTGGGTAGATTAGCGAACGTCCTGTCAGTCAGATGCACTGCTGCAGGCGTCAATCTAAAAATAAACATCTCGATTGAACTCATTCTCCCCGTGACATTCTCTCCCATCTCCTCATTTGATCCAAAATGAGCAGGGAAAAAATAAAGTGAAGCTACTTGTTAAAAAAACTTTAACAAAATACAGAAAGCTAACTAATGAGCAAGAATTTAGTCAGTTTGAAGGTGTATGTAGCAAAAGATTTTGTGGAATCTCCAATACTGCCATAGTTCCCCACACAAAGTCTCCTTCTGCTGAACAACAAGTTCCGAAACTTAGTCCTTTGAAGACAAGACAGGTTGCAAGAGCCAATTGTCCTTCTTGTAGCAGATATAAGGAGTCTCTGAAAAACATGAGGCAAAAAATCTGCAGATGCAGAGAAGCAAGTATCTGGCAATTAAGACACTCATAGCACAGCAGAAAAAGGGAACAATAAGTATACTTAATCAGAAACTAAAACGAAAAGAAAAGCAAATATCCGACTTGAAAAATCTGTTGAAATCCCAGGAGGCTGAAACCACCTCTCAATTAAAAAAAATTCTAAGTGAAAGCAAGAAGTCATATGCGCCTGATGAAATCCCTTACACACATGAGGCAAGAGGTCAAATCAAATTTTGTTGATGTTGTGGACCAAAGATACTGCGAATTCAAAGAAAGTATTTATTCAATGAACAGTGAAATTCATGATCTTCAATTCGAAAACCTTCTTTTGGAAGAAAAAATCCAGGATTTGGAAAGTGAAAAAGCTTACAAAAACAGATGAAAAATCATACTCAATTGAACAGCGATTGATGGTGTTTGATGCGATATCCAATTAGGTGCCCACTGCCAACATCCACAATTTGATTAAAAAGTTTGGGCTGTGCTTCAACATTAGTTTAAGCGATGTGCCAAAAAGGGCTACTTTGGAAGCCATGACCAGAGAATTAGGGGCAATGCAACAGGAGGGAATCGACTTGAACAGCATAAATTTCACCACCAATGAGAACTGTTATGTTGTTGCTGTAGATGAACTTCCAGGAGGCTCTGCTGAAGATTACCAGATCCATATTTGTGACTCCATCAGTAACCTTGCAAATATCTACTGTTATTTTTTGAGGCAGACTACAAAAAGATTATTCAAGAAAGGATTGGGAATATATCAAACATGCTCACTGACCGCTGTGCTGCCAATCATGCAGCCATTCGTTTAGTCAGTGCATCTTGGAACAAGGCCCCGAATGAGCTGAATTGCAACCTTCATCCTTTGGAAACAATCGCTTCGAAGACAAAGAGTGCTCTGAAAGAGATCGAAAAATCCATGGGGATTACTGGGAAAATCAAAGGGAAAGACTGCATTGGGGCCAACATTGTGGTTCAGATTAGTAAAATGTGGTACACGGATGGCAAGGTTGACCCTCGTGGCTTTAAGGTCTTTCTGAATCACAACAAAATCCCTCTCGGCCTCATACCACGCTACAAATGTAATCGACTACACATTCTTTTCCATATATGTGAGATATTCAACTCATCATGCTGCCCTAAAGTCATATCTCTGTGGAGGAACATCCTGTGGAGGCCTGCGTGCTAGCATACTGGAAGACGTCAACTCTACAGCTGGACAGGTTGAAATGCAAGTTCTGGGTTTGCTTGGGAAATTACTAACTGGACCCTGGATGACCAAATTCTACACTGGTGCAGATGACCAAACTGATTACATTAAAAGTATTGACATTTTTAAGAAGACCGTGCAGAACCTGAAAGAAACTATACTCACCTGCTGAATTCCTAACTCGCACAACAAACCTGTTTGGAAGTCCGCTGAATGCTTCAGATAAAATCCTTGGGAAATTGCAACAACCACCAAAAGACAAAGTCATGTTCACGCAAATGATTGAAAGCTGTCTGAGAGCAGCCATTTTAGTACTTGAAAGGCAGTATCAACAATACTTTGTCGATACATGGACAGTGACTGAGAAACTAAAACAAAAGACAACGTCAGCAAGATCACAACATGGATGCTGAAGAGCTGATGGGGAGGTTTAGTGCGTTGAAGAAAGCTCCAAATGCCACCATCTGCTACTTGTCCTGTAAAATGCGAGCACGGAAAAACACTGGACTATTTGGACAGTTTAGACAAGGAAAAACGAGAGCTGCTCATCAGGAAAGCAGTTAGGCTAGGGGTAATACAAAGAAGAAAGAGGAAGCAGCAAGGAGAACTACAGGAGGAATTGCACAAACATCAAGCCACAAAAGAAAGATAAGTGAACAAGATCGGAAAGTGTTATAGAAAAGATTGAATTAGGTGCAGACAAAATCGAGGAAGCATTTCCAGAACTCCAGAATAATTTCAATTATCTTGATCAAGGAGTTGTTGGGTGGCAGAGGGGTGGGGGGCATTTATGTCATGCGTGGGATTTGGGTGGCAACAGGGTAATTTTCAATGGGAAAATTGAAACTTTCCATGCTAAAAAAAAAGAAATACACTGTTTGCTATTGAGCCATGAGTGGGGAGAGTAATGAATTGGATGCATATGACACTGGTGTGTCCATCTATGCGATGGCAGCAGATGTCATCTTGGATGACTTGGTTGTACAATAGCCTGTCAATAACCAGTTCTCAACTCAGTTGGAGTTATTTCTTATTATTCAAGAGCGCATTATTTCAATTTGAGAGCATTTCTCACAGATATTACTTTTAGATTTTGAAGTAATTTCTCTCAACTTCGCTCTCATTCTCAAATAGTCACCGCTCAAACACAGGGAGAAAGGCAGACGAAATATGTAGCAAAAGATAATATTTATTTTCTATTAAAACAATGATACACAATACTTTTATTCCTACCTACTTTAAAACAATATTCTTGGGTTAAAACTAGTGAAAGAGAAATTAGTCAGGACCATGTAGACAATCCATAATTACACCAGGTTAGGGCAAATGTCCAAAAAAACAGCTCCGTTCCACGGTTCCCACCGTACCCGCACACAATTCCGCCGGTGTGGCAATGAATGACTACTCCAATCCTGAAGTCCACATCAGCTTTTCCGTGGAGCTGGTTTGCCTCTGTCGAGGAGGAATACCACAAATTAGGCAACTTGTTTATGGCTGGCAACTTAACACAGCTTGTCCTGGGGTTATAGTATGACAACGTCCCTTTTCTTATACTTTACGTGTGCTTGTCAATCACACTGTCGCTCTCACTGCTCCACTGTCAACACCTCCGGGACAGGCACATTAAAAACATGGATGGACTACGCTAAACGGCTGCTTTGAATATTCCATTGCTAATACGACACACAACATAAAAGGGAAAGGGAAGAAGGACCACTTCCCTTTAAGTAGAATTTGCAAGCGTTGATATTGTCACGTCCGGGAGTTGACCTCTAGCAGGGCACCAGGAGTCCGATCCAACAGCTTCCAAACACTTAGCACCGTATCCACAGCACATATGTCCGCACATACATAATCCCCAACGTTGTGGTCCTCGTTCTCTTCCTTGCTCCTTCTCCTGATTCCAACTCCTCTTTATTTCAATCCACTTCCAACCTCCCTTCTGCGTCGTCGGGCCGTTCTGTTCCGTTTTCCCTCTCTCCCCTTCCCGAGAGTTAGGAAGACCTTTTATTTGGGAGTGGTCTGAGGGCTGTCCAATCAATGGGCTGGTGTAACTAGGTTACGGCAGGTGTTCATTATGGCTTATTAGAGTTCATGAAATAGGTTAAGCAAAAAAAGTCAATTGTCCAACACACCACTCCACAGCAATCAACATCAGAAAATCACAGTATCAGCATCAGAAAATCACACCAACAAATCTTAAAGGTTGGAAGCCAAAGCAGTATGTGCGTCAATACAACAAAAGTTATCATACCTGCTACCCCTCAATCACTCTACTCTATTAATTCACCACATGACACTCACACTTGGATTTGCTCTGCTTGTGCTCAAACTTTCTGCTTGGACTCAGACATGTTGTTGCTTGGATAGATTTCCTGCTCTCAACTTCAGCCTTTCTCCTCACACTCAGGCTGCTTCTTCACGCTTGCAAAGTACAGCTGTAGTGTTGACCAATGAAATGATCCCTGCTCCTTTGAGGATGCGTTCGTTTCACTTTAGAACATCCCTTGCAGGCGGGTGCTTTACCGCCACGGTTCCTCCACTCCTGCATTCCGGATGTTTTTTTAAATATTTTGCTTTATTGCTTAACTATTCAGAAAAACTACTTTGAACCTGAATTAATGCCCCGTACTTGGCTGGGCTTTAGTTGGCTGAAATTTACTCGGCTTATCTGAGCTGGGCTGTACTGAACTGGGCTGAGCTGTGGTCAGCTGGCCTTTATAACTGTACTCTGTGGTGCAAAATATTGTTTAAATTATGGTAAAACCATTGGCTATATTAAATACATTTTCATGAAGACATCTATTAATAATCAATGTTCACTAAGCCAATCTACATTTTACCCCAACAACAGCTAATTTGTCATAAGCACAATTTATCTTACCAAGCTCTCATGTACGCACGCATTCATGTTCAAATCAAATTAACTTTAATCAACTCACAGACTTGAAGACTCGTCATCATTAACTGGGCAAGTAGGTTGTTAAAGCTAGCTTTGAATAACTAGTCTAGCTGCTAGGTCTGCTGTAGTGATGGACATTCTGAATCACTATACTGAACTGAATCATTTAGTTCATTTAATAAAAAATTCTGATTGTTTGACTCACTGAATTATTTAATAAATCTTTTTGTTCTCCTGCTTAATTCTATATCTATCTCACGATGGCATTATAATAGCACTGAATTAAATGTTTCCAGCACACAAAAACAGATTAACCATATTTTTTTCCAAAATAAGCAAATTATTTAATCTTCATAAAGTAAACCTTTGTCAACTTAAGTTATGCCCATCATTACCTTTGACTACATTAAAATGTGACACACACTATGTGTCACGGTACTCCATAGTGTATCAAAAGAGAGACAGGCACGAAGGAGCTTCAATAACCAAATGTGATTTATTTTCAAAAGGACTTGATAAAGCAAAACTGCCTCGTGTGGCAAAACAGGAACATACGGTACGACACAACAGGATTAATAACTGACAGGGGTACGAAGGCAAAACACACAAACTAAATACTGAAACTAATGAGGGATAATGGACAACACCTGAACATACAGTGCCTTGCGAAAGTATTTGGCCCCCTTGAACATTTCGACCTTTTGCCACATTTCAGGCTTCAAACAAAGATATAAAACTGTAATTTTTTTTTTCCCAACAAGTGGGATATCAATCATGAAGTGGAACGAAATTTATTGGCTATTTCAAACTTTTTTAACAAATAAGAAACGGACAAATTGGGCGAGCAAAATTATTCAACCCCTTTACTTTCAAGGCAGCAAACTCTCTCCAGAAGTTCAGTGAGGATCTCTGAATGATCCAATGTTGACCTAAATGACTAATGATGATAAATAGAATCCACCTGTGTGTAATCAAGTCTCCATATAAATGCACCTGCTCTGTGATAGTCTCAGAGGTCAGCTGGAAGCACAGAGAGCATCATGAAGAACAAGGAACACACCAGGCAGGTCCGAGATACTGTTGTGGAGAAGTTCAAAGCTGGATTTGGATACAGAAAGATTTCCCAAGCTTTAAACATCCCAAGGAGCACTGTGCAAGCGATAATATTAAAATGGAAGGAGTATCAGACCACTGCAAATCTACCAAGACCCGGCCGTCTCTCTAAACTTTCAGGTCATACAAGGAGAAGACTGATCAGAGATGCAGCCAAGAGGCCCATGATCAATCTGGATAAACTGCAGAGATTTACAGCTGAGGTGGGCAAGTCTGTCCATAGGACAACAATCAGTTGTATACTGCACAAATCTGGCCTTTATGGAAGAGTGGCAAGACAAAAGCCATTTCTGAAAGATATTCATAAAAAGTGTCATTTAAAGTTTGCCACAAGCCACCTGGGAGACACACCAAACATGTGGAAGAAGGTGCTCTGGTCAGATGAAACCAAAATCGAACTTTTTGGCAACAATGCAAAACGTTATGTTTGGCGTAAAAGCAACACAGCTCATCACCCTAAACACACCATCCCCACTGTCAAACATGGTGGTGGCAGCATCATGGTTTGGGCCTGCTTCTCTTCAGCAGGGACAGGGAAGATGGCTAAAATTGATGGGAAGATGGATGGAGCCAAATACAGGACCATTCTGGAAG
>JACXGM010028554.1:0-14008 GCA_016801145.1 Umbra pygmaea | reverse complement strand
ACACATTGGACAAAATTCCACAAATGTGTAAAAAGGAACTTACAAAAGTAACGTGACCAACAAATTCACAGGAAGTAATTTGCAAATGTGTAAAACAGTTTTGTGTGTAGAAATGGATCCACAAATGCGTAAATCACAATTTGTATGTGAAATAAAAATATATTTGTACAGATTTAATTGTGTGTATTTGCAAATTGTGCGATATTTGTGTATATGTTTATTTACAGATCGCCGCAGTACACATTGGACAAAATTCCACAAATGTGTAAAAAGGAACTTACAAATGTAACATGACCCACAAATTCACAGGAAGTAATCTGCAAATGTGTAAAACAGTTTTGTGTTGTACACATCACTCTGTATTTTTGTGGATATGATTTTACACATCACAAATGTAAAAATACACATTTGCAGATAGTGAAATATTTGCGCATCATTGTACACATTTGTAGATTGTCTTCTGTGGGTTATAAATATTAAAGTCCAATTAATTCTTCCATACCAGAACGGCAGTTTAACACTAAAGTCACAACAGCGTACCCTATGATTTTCTGTAGGTACATACAGTGCCTAGTCCCTCCGGATCTAGATTTTTACGTGGCCGTCTTCCATTTAACTCTTTCCATGGTTACTTAGAACCAACAGAAGTTCCTGCTATCCTAGATAAGGATCCTTAATTTATGCATATAAATCTGGGCCAATGGCTGTCCAAGCCCCCAAGCGCAGAGCGTGAACAGACTAAATTGTTCACCGGTATAATCACTGCCCCTTATTAAGGCATTATTCCAAATACTAATAATAATCCGTAATAGTAGCCGCCCTTCTGATTATCTTCATTAGTCACATTTCATTTAGCCAAGGCTGTCTCTTCTGTTTTACGTATTGTTGGAACAAGAAAGCTGTACTCATCAAGGCGCCTAGAATTTAAGTACATTTAAGTTCCATGCATCTCCTGTGTGCCATAGGCTACCCGTAATCTATCAGGCCATTTACACCGCAACAAAAGGTTACAGCCGGCCACGATTATCCTAAATTATCCCACCATTATTACTAATCATACATAATCACTGCAAGGGACCAAATTTTATCGCATCGCTCAAATATAGCTTTACATTTGTGCCTTAGCGCATAACGGGTAAGCGACAAGTTCTCACAAAATCCTACATGTCATTCTTCCATGACTCTAGAGGAACCAATAGAACCCCCCTCAATAATAATAGCCCAGTCTTACCCAGACTATTTCTCACATATGGGCCCATAACAAATACATTCCATATAATCCATATTATTGTGCAATGATTAAGGACGCTTGCACACCCATATCACAATAAAAAAATAGGTGTCATCAGGTACATGGAGATGCCTTTACCTCGAGCTGCACGAGCCCCAGAGCTACTGTGCAGAATGGCCAATCCATGTATACCCACATGGAGGCCCTCCATCTGTGCCCTAGTATAGCATATCCTCCTGACCTCAGTAACTTTTATAACTGGACCACGTACCATGGTACCTATTTTAATATTTCACATCCTTACGCCAGATAATTCCACCGTGTTACCCACACACAATCATATTACTTGTAGCTCTCTGTCATATCTACCAGAAAAAAGTGGTCATGTCATAGACTTCAGGTCCACAAGCCATTTCCACTCTCACTCACTGTTTTATCCTCATATACTCAATGCCATAACCTTTTGGTAAATTCAGTAAAAGACGGTAAAAACAAATGCAAGTGCCTGGCTGAATCACTGGTTTTGGTGGTAAAAGTTCTCGCATGGTTTGGCTACCAAGAAATCCAGAGCACAAGACACAACAACGACATCTCCGCGTGGCCACGGGAAAAGAAACCAGCTGTGTCACGTGCAACTGGATCCAAGGAATTTGGATTTAAAATGCCCTGATCCCCTTGGCGGTTTTGAGTTGCCTGCCATTTTGCGCGCTTGGCAAGTCTCGCATCCAAGGACGTTTCATATCGTAGCAATGGAGAATTAAATACCAATGCTATGCCTTTCTGTATCATTCAATATTTCACAATGGGTAAGATCGTTACGTACAGCCTCAAGTAAGCTGGCTGGTCGCCAGAGGTGAACAGCTAATCTTCCAAACTGTACCAACTAGTCAACGATATTTGCCCCCAAGCCCCGGATATCCGGAGTGCTGATTTGGGCGTTCTGGATTAACTGCTACAGTTATTCCAAATAATAGTTCTTATAACCTCATCGAGAGGCATCTGTGCTGCACTTAATTTATTATTCAGTGCCTTAAGGATAACTTATCTAAAGGCCACTAAATTCTTTAAGTGATTACGCACACAACCAGCTATCAGCGACCACTATGATTTTTGTTATTTTATGAATTTGGTAGGTGCCACAAGATGGACCAACTCTTTCAACGATGTTGTGGTTCGCAGATAGCTGCATGTTCTTCTTCAATCCATATTTACTTCCCTAACTTCCCTTTTTCACTTTTTATTTCTCTTTGAGTTACTACATTTTTCCTGTTTTTACTTGTAGGTTTATTTATTTTATTTTGGCACCCTCATTACACAATTTGTCATCCACAATATTATCCAGTTATTCTATACTAAATCAATTGTTTTTTATTAAAAAATAACTTGGTCACAACCATCTTTTTAGCCAGATTTTTCGTACTTTGCCATAGATCCAGCCAATCCAATTTAGTAATAAAACATCACTTTGTTTATTCTGCGCAGTAATATCTACTCAGCGACACCCTTCATTATATTCTTCTCCATTTAGTTATATTTTAAGATTACGCCCCAAGGTACCCAACTGTCAATTGGCTAACGGCTATTGTTTGTTGCCATTTGCTTTGATTATATTGGCATAATGCTCTCTGCGTTCTGATCGTTCTTTTGGCAAAAGTGCGTACCATTTGTCTCTTGGTAACCATACAGGTGCATTAGCTTTAAGTGGAATTGATTCTGCATTAGCATGAGTTGCAGGTGGTCCCATTTTATTTATGGTTCGACAGCGACCTCTGCCAGGCAAAGCTGCGTTTTCCTTCACCTTACACTTAATGAAGTGCTCTGATCTTTCAGGTGGCGGCCACAACCTAGAGGCAGAAACGGGAGTTGTATCGTCGTATGGGCGCCTAAGATTTCTGACCTCCCCTGCACCTCTTGCTTCCCAATCAGGAAAATACTCCCTTCTCATGGGAACTTTCCCCCTCCAAGGAAAACCGCGCGGCAGAGGTTGCCATCCCCTGACTCGTTCCTCAGACGCATAAAATCGGCGCTGTAAATCCACATCGTCACACCCCAGATGTGGTGTTCGAGGTCTAGTATTTCTTGTGCCATTATACCGGAATATCTCCGGGGGGATAAGGGGTAACCCTACAACAACACCCGCACCTTTCATCCTATAAATATTTGCATGTGTTTGTCCCAAAATGAACTTAAATATGCCCCTATGTCCTCTGCTGGTTTCTCTATCAACCAGACATTCTGAATGCATGTTTGTGTTGTTGTCCATGTCATCACCCAGATGCTCATCTCCATCACACCCGGATGATATCACAGCCTGCGCAAGGGCCCCAGCATCCAGCACTGTGTGATCACTGCCAATATCAGCAGGACTAATTAATAATGCAGACAGTTGCTTCAAAAGGTCCCTTATTTTCACCATACTCGCGGTACCCTTCTCTGAGTACGGGTGGTCCAGCTCCCTAACCGGGCCTGATTGACCGCCTTCCATACCCGGATACGCAGTGCAGTCAGATCTAATCCAACTGGGGATTGTATTCTCAGACAGCCGTTTGCCTCCGTGAGAAGCAGCTGACCGTAACAAACCCCCATCCCCCACTAAAGACATCACAGTTTCCACATTCGGAAGTCCCTTGTGAGCCTGTAATTTCGCGGGGACATCACTCTCAGCCAAAAGCTGGAGCCCTTCCTGGACAGAACCAACCACATCGACATTTTTGTTATTGCCCTGGGACCTATCCCAGGCAATACCAGCATGGTGTCTTTATGACTCAGGGTCCGATTCATTAGTGTGATCCCCACTCAATCCAGTCATGCAATAATCTTTTGGCTTGTGGGCAATTTAGAAGGGAGCGACCGCGCGTGGCCCCCAGCATGTTGGGATGTCAAACTGGCGAACCCATTTAGCAATAGGTTTTCACTGGACTGGCAACTTTCAAGTCCCGGTTGATTTCTATAGAGTTCTAAGTCTGATCCTTTCAAAATCATATGTAGTTCTATGATAACCTGTTCTCTTTCTAGTAGGTATAAGACATTTGTGCAGACTTTGCAGCTCAGGGTCCATTTCTACTAGATGGGTTCCGACTAGTGTCCATTCGGGGGGTAAAAACACTATTTCACCCCTGCCTGGATCTATGGCCGATTGTACATTAAGAAAATAAATATAGCATTGTTCTTCCGGAGAACCCTTGTTGCTCCACGCTACCCTATCAACGTCTTTCCCTGTAAATGTATGCAGACAGTCTTGCTGTAAGGACGATGTCCAATACCCACAAGTTATTTTTTCACTTTTCAAATAGTTACGTTCAGTTTTTGATAGACTGTTCAGGCTCTCCGTATTCCGATGTTTCCTCGTATAGTCCGACAGCACCAAGTGATGGGACTGACCCAGACGATTTCTTTGAGCCAAGGAAGGATGTTTTTTGAATGCACGCTGTAGACCAGACGTCTGGGCGATCTTTCCCGGTAAGCCAGATACATATTTACACTAAACCAGCACATCCATACGATTTATACATTAATTTGGGACATAGATTCCCTGAGATAGATGAGTTTCAGCCAGGGGATGTGTTATGTTCGGAGATACCTAGGATTCTCCCTGTTTCTAAACACCTCTCACATCCTACCCAAGATTTTCAAATCGCAACTTACTGCGCGTCATGTCATATAATCTTCCCGTGGCACAAATGTTTACTAGGAGAAATCATCGTAATTTCCGGAGTAAATTTAATCTGTAGCGAGTGCTGGGGAACACATAATAAATTGAACCCTTCTGCCGCTCTCAATTGTTTAATTGAACTACATTGTATTAATGGGGGGATTCTACATTTACCGAGAGCTGTCACATCCTTTGCGGGCGAACACTGTACACCCCTGGGCCTACACCCATAAATGGAACAGCCAAATAGTTTCATCCGGTTAGGGGGCGAAAAATATTGCGTTCCACAACTACAATCCGTTCTGGAGGGGTATGAGATACAACCGATGTCCGGGTTGTTAACACATCTTCATTGAATATTACCCATTCATACTAGTGTTCGGAGTGTGTTGGCTTTGGTTCCGCCAACTAGGACTGCCAAATTGGCTGAACAGGCTCTCACAGTCCTGAATTATGCGTATATTATGCAGGGAATTGATTGGATGAACGAGAGCAGCGCCTCTCGCGGTAAAAAAACATGGTCAAGTTTGGGAATACACAGTGAAAATTGTCACAGCGTCATAGGGTCGCCTTTGCTTTCTTGAGTGGACGGAAAAATATTTCCATGTGAAGTTGGGGCCATCTGAGAGGCTAGACAGTGGATCTTGCATGCTACTGAGAAGCGACTGTTGCACAAAGTTCCAGAAAGCATAATTTCTTGGAACGTTGTAATTACGGACACCTTAGACCAAGCCATGCTATGGGAAGAAGATGGTTCCCCCTGGTTCAATATAACTGGGAGATGTAACGTTTCGGGGTATTCACCAGCGGGGCATCAAGAATTGTCCCCCGCCCTAAAAGTGAATATTGCTCGCCGACAGGCTCATTTGCTTGTGCAGAAGTTACCCTATGAAAGTACAATTTCAAATTGTGTCTGGCATTGGAATAATAATGGGGCCTCTCAAAGGAGCGGACAAATCATGCCAGTAGACATATATAGTTGGATTGGGCATTGACTGGGCGTTCGAGCAGCGCGCCGACAGGGGGATTAGGTACCATCCTTTTCGAGTCCTCAGCATTGTATGGCTGAGAGACGTAGACAATTGTTGGGGAACCAGAGGTTGCACTGGGAAGTTAATATGCGCGCCCCTAGCACCTGAGATTGTGTCTATAATTTGACAAACAGAAACCTCACATATTCATGCGCTAGTAGAGAGAAGGTCTGTGGTTGTTCCTACGCAATTGGCTAATTATGGGACAATGCCAGCTCAGGCAACTTCACAACATCTGCGTAGTGTAAGAGAGGTCGGTGAACACAATCCTCAGCATATAACATGGTTGTCCCTATTCGGCCCTGAGGAGCATCAAATTAGAGTTGATTTGGCACAAATGCAGTTTTCAGCCATAAGAATTCTAACACTGCTAAAACTCCTTGAGACACATCAGGAGGGAGAGCAGTGAAAAGACTATACTCAGAAGCTCTGCCTAGAGGTAACTAAGGCATATGAATTAGTCATAAAGATGAGACTGCTCCACCTAAGCCAGGCGAAACTCAAACTACAACTAGTAAATACTGATGTATTGCATGTTCTCTAATCCCAACTAGATACGACTGGCAGCGTTCCCTGGTTTTCACGTATTGCCTCTGTAACAGCAGTTCCCATCCCAACCACACGCATAATCAATTCATGTCTGTCCTGCGCAAAGGTGCTGGATTTTCCCATCCTGGTGCATCATGTAATTATCTTGACGATGCACTGCGGATTATTATGCCACTCGTGTATGACAGATCCAGAAACGCTAGATAGAGTAGCAGTTTACGAGGTGAATGGAGAAGAAAAAATAGTACCCCTGGTTAGATTTACCTTAACAGCCGCAGGGGGGTACTACAGAATCAGGTAGAGCAGATAGCTGGTTTGACTGACACACCTGGAAATGTTTCATGGTACTGTTCTTTTCTGACTGACCTAGACGGGATGCCCTACGGGTGGTACGTCAAGATGGGCACACAGGATGCCGGAGGAAGATGCCCTGGAGCAGTGGCATTACTGTAGGATCTTGACGAGGATCATTGCAACGCTGGGATGCAACAGATTTCAAACCAGCTGGCATTGTTGCACCAGTTGTTTCACTGAACTGAGTTTTGGACAATTTCAGGCAATTTCAGTTCAAGAATAGATGATTACATACCGTGCCCTACGGAGATCGAAGAAATTGACTATTTTGGGATTTATTACCGTTATTGTGTTGTACGAAAAAAAGACATTATTCACAGTTTTTGGCAGACAATATACCTTTGGTGGACATCAAAGGAAAGTGGGTGATGGGAAGAAATTATGCTGGGATATTCAAGTGGCTAATGTCGACATCTAGTGGACAGAATATATGTAGCACCTCAGGATTAGTAGATATTCTACAAGTTGTAGTAGGTTTGACTCCAGACTTATTGATGGCATTGGGTAAACAATAAATAAGTGACTCAAATTTAGCCTGATACAACGGTTGTCATGCTAGAAGACCCAGCCACGACCCATCTTCAATCCTGAGGGAAGGAGGTTGTTGGCCAAGATCATGCGATACATGGCCCCATCTATCCTCCCCTTAATACGGTGCAGTCGTCCTGTCCCCGTTGCAGAAACGCATCCTCAAATAATTATGTTTCCACCTCCATGCTTCACAGTTGGGATGGGGTTCTTGGGGTTGTACTCATACTTCATCTTCCTCCAAACACGGCGAGTGGATCACTTCCGGTGTGGCCTGCGGGAGGATGTCTGACGGGAGATGGCTTGTCGGGACACCACGTTAGGTTTAGACGCGCTGGTGGACGTGGCAATCCGGTTGGACAGCTTCCTACAGGCGCGTGGGAACACCGGGAGAAGTGTTAGTTCTGCCCAGGCAAGCTGCCAGTCTGGAGGGTGGTTTTGTGCCCATGGAAGTAGGAAACACAGGGTTCCAGGATACAGAGAGGGGACCTGGCAGGCATCGGGTGCCATGCTCCTATTATGGCAAGAAAAGGGCATGTTGCAGCCACTTGCTACCTGCGCTTGTCGGGTCCAGGGAACGGCGGCACAGGTGCTTCAACACCATCCCAGGTATCTACCTTTTCCTCCTCCTCCTATTCACAGTTCCGTATACCTGTTAGTTTCCCTACCTTTTAAACGACCGACCCGCTTAAGGCACAAGTAGACTCAGGGGCAGCAGGTAATTTTATTGATAAAAAGATATGCCATACTTTGCATATTCCTCTCATTCCCTTAGCGACACCTCTACCAGTACAGGCGCTTGATAACAAGCCCATAGGAACAGGTGTAGTATGTTACAAGACCTGAGACCATATTGTTTTACGTGTTAGACATCCCCTCTTGTCCTGTAGTGTTAGTACTTCCCTGGCTGTCTGTTCACAACCCCTCTGTTTCTCGGTCTCACAGGTCTATCGAGGCATGGTCGTCGGTGCCACCACGGTGGAAAGTCCAGGCAGTGCCTCTAACAATCCCATTCCTATTGAATATTCAGACCTCACTCCTGCCTTTTCAAAAACCAAAGCATCTAAATTACCCCCCCCCCCATCAGCCCTGGGATTGTGCCATTGACCCTCAACCAGGAGCTGTATTGCCTTGGAGTCATGTATACCCGCTGTTGTATGTTTTCATAGCCTCAGTCTCAGCATACATCTCGGAATCACTACAACAAGGTTACATATGCCCCTCATCTTCACCTGCATCTTCCAGTTTCTTTTTCGTGAAGAAGAAAGACAGGGGTCTGCAACCATGCATAGATACTGGGTGTTGAATAACATCACTGAACGTTACACCTATCCTCTCCCTCTGATTTCCTTGGTGGTATAGTCTATGCATGGCCTGCGCTTCTTTAGGAAATTGGACCTGAGAAGTGCCTACAACCTCATGCGTATCCGAGAGAGAGATGAATTCAAAATGGCTTTAAGCACCACCACAGGCCATTATGAGTATTTGTTGATGCATCAGTCTTCCAATCATTTGTGAATGACATCTTCTGTGATCTATGGGTGCGCGGAGTGGTCGTGTCAACGTGATCTCTCAGAACTTAACTTCAAATTCCGTGGCAGTTTCACAGACTCGCAGCATGACGTAGCAGAGTGTAAATAGCGTAGATTTTGCAGGTTGGTAGGCTGGGGATGGTGGACGGGCGTATAAACATGCAACTCACATACCAAAGGTTGCGAGTTCGAATCCATGCAGACACTTTACATATATTCTGTTTTCTATACCAACGCGATGCAGACGTGTTGCAATTTTGTTGCTTTTTTATAATTTTTTTACTCACTATCACCATGGTTACAAACAATACATTACGACATAATACAAGTTACATTGAGTTAACAGCTGTAACGTTTCTCAGTTCCTCTTCCCAGAGAACTACATCTTCCCCTTCCTAGATTGCTCAGAACTACAATTCCCATTCCACAGTTCATCTTCCCTGTGAACTACAGCTTCCCTGGTCTTGCCTCCTCAGAACTACGTTTCCCATAACCCGGACTCAATCACCCAAATTCAGTACACCTGCTCCCACTCAAGCAGTATATATAAGCACACACATGCTCTTGCCTCTTTGCGAGCTATTGTGAGTATTTGATTTTCTCCTTTCTGAGCATTCCATCACTATGTTGTTATTCCGGTTAGACCTTTGCATTGTTTATTGATTATTCTGCCTTGGATTTACCTCTGTACCTTCGATTACAGTCTTATATTGTTATTCTGGCCTGACCCCTGCATTGTTTGATTATTCTGCCTTGGATTTTACCTCTGTACCTTCGCCTGAACGGTATTAAAGAAACGTTGTTCTTTTTACCTATGGAGTATTCATTACAACAGCAAAGTTTCTGAGTGGTTAAGGTTAGAGGTTTGGGAAAGGCTTACATCGAATTAACAGCAAGGTTTCTGAGTGGTTAAGGTTAGGTTAGGGGTTTGGGAAAGGCTTACATCTGATTAACAGCAAGGTTTCTGAATAGTTAAGGTTAGGGGTTTGGGAAAGGCTTACATCGAGTTAACAGCAAGGTCTCACTGTGCGCCAATCGCTGACTTTTCCGTGAAACTGCCACAGATTTTGATCCGTGTTCATTTCACAGAATATTCTGCCATTCCGTTGAACTGTCACGGATACTGATATTCATATTTCGTGGCAGTTTCACAAATTTCTAAGACTTCAGGCTGGGTAATGTGTATATAGACGATATCTTGGTGTACACGTCCACATGCGACCAACACGTATCCTTGGTCCGCGAAGTGCTTGGGAGACTGTTGGAGCATGACCTCTATGTCAAGGCTGAAAAATGCCTGTTTTTACAAAACGCCATCTCCTTCTTGGGATATCGCATTACCTCGATCAGCTTGGAGATGGAGGAGGATCGCCGTAATGCTGTGCATAACTGGCCGACTCCAACCACAGTAAAAGCAGTACAGCACTTTCTAGGATTTGCCAATTATTACCGTCGGTTCATATATGGCTTTGGCAAGGTCACGGCTCCGATCACGTCATTGCTCAAGGGTGGGCCAATCAGGTTACGATGGACCGATGAGGCGGACAGGGCTTTCATCTCGCTGAAGGCCCTGTTCTCATCCGCACCTGTCTTGGCACACCATGACCCAATGTTGCAGTTCGTGGTGGAGAATAACGCTTCCGAGAGTGGAATCGGGGCGGTGTTGTCGCAGAGGTCAGGAGCTCCTGTGAAGCTCTGTCCCTGTGCGTTCTATTCTCGGAAGCTGACACCTGCTGAGCGTAACTACGACGTTGGCGATTGTGAGCTGTTGGCTATTGTCAGCACTCTTAAGGCATGGAGACACTGGCTTGAGGGGGCTAAACACCCTTTTCTCATCTGGACTGACCACCGTAAACCTGGAGTATATTCGCTCAGCGAGGAGACTGAACCCTCGCCAGGTACGGTGGTCCTTGTTTTTGCCTCGCTTTACTTATACATTGTCCTATATCCCGGGCAGCAAAAATTGTAAAACCGATGCTTTGTCTCGTCAGTTTGACATGGAGGAGTGCCCGGTAGATGATGGTCCTGTTGTTCCCGAGGCATGTATAGTGGCCCCCGTATTGTGGGAATTGGACAGTGAAATTCAGCAGGCATTGCATACGGAGCCAGCTCCTGCGCAATATCCTACTGATCACCAATACGTGCCTAGGAGCATCAGGGACAGGCTCATCTGCTGGGCACACACTAACCCCTCCTCGCAAATATTGGTGGCCCACCTCGTCCGAGGACCTGAAGGTTTACATTTCCTCCTGTTCGAATTGCGCCCAGAGTAAAGCTCTGGGAGGCACCTTCCTACAGGGAAATTAATGCCTCTTCCTGTTCCACAACAACCGTGGTCGCACCTGTCCATTGATTTTCTCACAGATCTCTCTCCTTCTGAGGGTAATATGGCAATCATGGTGGTTGTGGACAGGTTCTTGAAGGCTTGCCGTCTCCATACCTCTCCCTGGGGTGGCCTCGGCCTTACAGAACGCGGACGATTTGTTTACGCATGTCTTTTGGCATTACGGAGTCCCGGAGGACATAGTGTCTTACTGTGGGCCCTAGTTCACTTCTCGTGTATGGAGGGCATTTATGGAGAGGCTGGGCATCGCGGTCAGCCTTACCTCCAGGTTCCACCCTGTGGCGAACGGGCAGGTCGAACGGCCCAATCAAGAAGTGGGCAGGTTTCTGAGGACGTATTGTCAGGACCGGCCAGGGGATTGGGCTAAAAAGCTTTTTTGGGCGGAGTATGCGCAAAATTCCTATTCCTCTACCGGGCTCACTCCCTTCCAGTGCGTGTTAGGATATCAGCCCGGTCCTGGCTCTGTGGCATCTGAGCCAGACCCAGATCCCCATGGTCGACAATTGGTTCCGGCATCGCACATGTTCGCCTCCAGCGGGCTGTTCTCCGGCACAAAACACAGGACGATCGTCGTCGTGGGGATACGCCTCTCTACCACCCAGGAGACGAAACGTCCAGAAACCTGTCCCTTTGCCTGCTGTGCCAGAAGCTTGCGCAACAGTTTGTAGGGCCTTTTGAAGTCCTGAGGAGGGTGAACAATGTGTCCTACAGGTTGCACCTGCCTTCCTCTTTGTGTATTAATCCTGTTTTTCATGTCTCCCTCCTCAGGCCGGTGGTGGACGACCCTCTCAGTGAGGCCATGATGCTAGAGACCCCCCCTCCACCGTTGGAGATCAAGTCTGACTGGGGTGTATGCGGTGAGGTCCATCCTGGATTTGAAACGACGGCGAGGCGGCCTCCAGTACTTTGTGGATTGGGAGGGGTACAGCCCTGAGGAGCAGTGCTGGGTTCTGGCCAGGGATGTGTTGGACCCCTAACTCCTGCGCAAATTCCACCTGCGCCGGCCAGACCTGTGCGTCGGGGGGGGGTACTGTCAGCATGGAAGATCTCAAAGCTTCCACTGCTGACGCACACAGGATAGTCCCCCACCTTTTGAAACCACCGCTCTTCCACCCACAAGCTCATCAGCCCAAACTGGGTTCAGCTGGGTCAGCCTGCTTCTATATAAGCTGACTCCTACTTGTATGATTATGTGGGTTATTATTCCATGTACAGTTACAAAGCTGAGTGTCTGTGTTCAGGACGTTATTACTTTGAATATACTAATGTTTCATTAGTTGTGTACTGCTGACGTGTTCTTTCTAATGTCAAGTCAAGTGCTGCACCTATATACACTCACCTAAAGGATTATTAGGAACACCCGTTCAATTTCTCCTTAATGTAATGATCTACTCAACCAATCACATGGCAGTTGCTTCAATGCATTTAGGGGTGTGGTCCTGGTAGTGCTGGGCGGTATACCGGTTCACACCGAATACCAGTATTTATTTTCGTCTAGATATGAATTTTTTATATACCACCACACCGGTGTATATGAATAGACAACATCCGGAACGCTGCACCGTGGACACTGCTGAATACATTGTATTCCAACCTGGAATGCTGTTTGATTCATATACCCTACTGTACTATTTGGGTGGGCTTTTATGTCAATCAGGGTGCCATCTACAGTAGCTACTATAGAATACGACAGGAGGAACGCCCTGAACAGAACGCAAGTGTAGCTACTGTAGAATACGGCAGGAGGAGGGCCCCCAAACAAGCCGAAATCATGGTAAACATTCATCTTCCTTGTCAGCAGAAACAGGCATATAAAGAAATTTTTGTCTCTAAAGTTTAAAACAATTGAATTTCTAGTGGAAAATGGATACTGAAGTTGTGCTTTCTGTCTTCAGTGAAAGCATACAACCGGTAGTTTGTTAGTTACTGTTCGAATTCCGATGGTCTCTATAATAATTTACACCCGTCTATGAAGTGACAGTAGTTTAAATGATTGTCTCTACAACAGCTACATGTATATTTTACAGTCAAAACGAAGTCTGCTGTGCATATAGCAACCCTTTAATCGTAAGAATAATATAATGGGCGGGTGAACACCATGCTACAATTAATGAAATTATGAATACTGTATTCATTCCCGGGTTTCGGATAATAAAACACTTTAGCATTCGTAACTACATTTACTTTGTAAGTCTAAGGATTTGTCCAACTGGTAGATTTTATATGAGGTGTCTATGATTATTACTGTCTGCTCGTAAAAGTGTTATACTCTGCGACTTGAGTTAGGTGGTATAGTTTCCAAAATATCAACGTTTTTATAAAGGGCAATGTCTAAAAAGTATATATCCTTTCTAGGTCTCTCTGCTGTATATTTTAAATTTGGATCTGATGATTTTAGAGGTGCTGATCCTCATCCCAGCCGCTTCACACTCGGCTGCGAACCGATCCAGTGAGTGCTGAAGGTCACAGGCCGATGATGCCATCAGGACCACATCATCCGCAAAAAGCAGCGACGAGATCCTCAGCCCACCGAACTGCAACCCATCCCCACCCCGACTACGCCTCGATATCCTGTCCATAAATTTCTATTCTAAATCTGAGGCCATGGTTCTCAGCAGGAAACCGATGGAGTGCCTACTCCAGGTAGGGAATGAGTCCTTACCCCAAGTGAAGGAGTTCAAATACCTTGGGGTCTTGTTCGCGAGTGAGGGAACAATGGAACGGGAGATTGGTCGGAGAATCGGCGCAGCGGGGGCGGTATTACACTCGTTGTATCGCACCGTTGTG
>JACXGM010028553.1:0-13800 GCA_016801145.1 Umbra pygmaea | reverse complement strand
TCTCGTTTGCTTCTTTTTTACAGTACTGAGTATACTGAACTTTACTGTATTTACCATATACAGTACTGAAACATCTCAACACGTTATCATGGTATGTTTCACAAAACTACCACTTTTGTTGAAAAAGGAGCTTTAGCCACCCTGGAATACAATACATGTGATACAGTAGCGTGATATGGTACAGTACTGTAAATACTCTAGATACAGTCTGAGTAGAGAGGTGAAGACATACCTGTTTTCCAGTCGGAATGTCCTTATTATGCATGAATCTGTGAAGCGGCTTAGATTAGGATGGACTCTCTGCCCAGCTTCCCTTATAGTCAGGCCATGGTTTATGACATGGTCCACCAAAGTTGCTCTTATATCATCCGAAATAATGGTCCTTGCGTGGCCTCTTTGACCACGTCCTCCTCCTCTCTCTCTCTGTCCTCTCTCTCTCTCTCTGTCCTCCTCTCTCTCTCTCTCTCTCTCTCTCTCTCTCTCTCTCTCTCTCTCTGTCCTCCTCTCTCTCTCTCTCTCTCTGTCTGTCCTCCTCTTCCCCTGCCTCCATGCTTGCAAAGTTATCAAAATGGCTTAACTGAGGCATTTTTGTAGCTGGCTGATTGGTGTTCATTTTTGTAAGTAAGTGTTTTCAGGTGTGTGTCTATGTCTTTTCAGTTAACCAATGTGTGTTGTATTTTGAATAGATGTGTTTTCCCAATGGTACCCTGAGATTTCATTTTTGAACTAAGTGTCTTATGTATGAAATAGTGTCTAGTGTCTAGGAGCAAGTGTGTTGCAGAAAGGAGCAAGTGTGTTACAGAATTGCAACTAAAGTGCAAAGCAGCTTTTGTTTAAGGTATGGTTACACTTTGTTTAAGGTATAGTAACAACAACTTCAAGTTATGTTGCTTTGGTTTAAGCATGTGTCTATAGTGTTCAAGCAACGGGCAAAAACTGTAACAGTAAAACCTTGCTATCAGCCCTAGCTTTAATGTACAGCCATTGTAAAGACACTATTTGATTGTAGTAATTTGATAAAATGTTGCAGTTCTAGCCAAAATGATTATTTCAGTATATTCCAAATGTAGAAGTAAATCATTTTCTATTTGTCCCCTCAATACTGCTGTGTATGTTCATATTTAGGATGCTTTTTTCACTAGTCATTATGTTCAACAGTTGTTTATGTCTGTTAGAGGCATGTGTGTTTGAACCCCAGGATAGTGAATGTATAGTATGTACTTTTTTACACTTTTTTAACCCTCTCTGTACGTTCTGGTCAAGTCCCTCTATCTCACTTTATGTTCTCTATTGGTTTCTACAGTTCACATTTCACATGTTTTCTCTTTCACTCTCTGTCCCGATTGTTTTCCATGTTTCTCTCACTCTTTCCCTTTACATGTTTTCAAAATAAATGATGTCCTTATCTTTATTCCCTTTGTCTCCTACTGTCCCTTGCTGTGTAGTATCACTCTTTTTATGGCGTCAGGTATATGTCATATCTCACGAGCGCGATAAAACATGCTCCACGAGCAAATTATATAACTTCACTGGCGCAGATATTACTCTTTGTGCACTAATTCAACAATCGAGAGTGAACAGGAAGGTGTGAGCGTGAAACATAACATACAGAGAGGGAAAGAATGGCACCTGCGTGTATAAAACTATGCCGCACACACACACACAGAGAAGCCACCACACCTGGTGCGATTTCTTTAAGACTGCAAGGGAAACTTGGCTTCCCCTAAAGTGTCAAAAGATTAATGATCAAATATGTACTATTGTGTTAACATTTTATTGACAAAAAACATCTCGAAGACGAGTTTGTTCAGAATCAGCTACATATACTGTAGCAGGTCGATTTTGCTACCTGTTCTCATGGCAATACACGGGTTAACAGTACATAATGCAAATTTTGCTGCATTACGTAGACAGACTTATGGATATGGCCATTCAAATGTGAACTTTTGTACATATTGACTTGTTTAAGAATTTAAAGTACTCTGGGAACGTTTAGTTCTGGCATAAAATGCTACGTTATTGAGGTTAAGGTTAGGGTAAGTTGAGGTTACTCCAGTACAGACATTAATATGAGCTTATCCTGCTCAATTACGGTTTACTAGCCTCCCCCGTACTGTATTGCTGGAGCCATGGCACAATATTTTCATTGTACAGGCAATTACATCTGAGTTTCTGTGCATGTGATACCGGTACATAAACTGGAAGTTTAAGTTGTATGTGAGCTTTTGAAATATTTGAGTTACAAAATGTTCTATACTTCGACCATTCATTTTATTCACCTTTAGTTAATATAATTGGCTGTGTTGTGGTGATGTGATTTAAAGCTAGACAACGGAGATGCAGCATGATTGTTCAGGAGGGACAGACATTTACCCTCTTTGTAATTCTGGCTTTTCTGTCCATTGGAAAAGGAACAGAGAAGAACACTAAAGGGAATCTTTCATCTCCGGACATCTGAGATGGATTTACATGGAAAAGCCCACTAATTTCTGATGATGCAATAATCGGCTGCATGTTTTACAGTGGACTTGCAAAACTGTATTCTTCATCTTTGTGAATACACAATGATTTAGTGTACCGTTTAAGAAATGTTGTTGCTATATAATTAATCTCTGGTTTTCACACCAAGACATTTGCTCCCCTAAATGTCCCTTCATTCTCCATCAATGGATATGACAGTCGTATCCAGGTCTTCATGCTAAAGAGGACATAAACTGGCCACTGGATTGGAGGCTACACAAAGGTTGTGGGATTGTTTCAGTTTAGTTTACTATGGTAAACTCACCTCTCAGAATTCCAGCCCTAAATCACAATAAATACGTTCTGAGGGAACTATTTTTTAAAACCGAAATATGTCAAATATGAACGTATGAGAGGGTCAATTACGTTTGTAGGGAACTAAATTGAACACTCGAATAACGGTCAATATGAACATATGAAGATCATGACGTAGCATGTAAATAGCCTAGTTTTTACTAGGGCGGAGGTCAGGGATGGTGGATGGGCGTATAAATCAGCGACTTGCATGCCATTGTTCGAGAGTTCAAATCCAGACCGGCACTTTGTGTGTTTTGTTCTACATTGCTTGCGTCATGTTTTTGTAATGTTAACCCTAACCTTAATTCTAACCTTAACCTCAGTAACGTCATATCTAACCTTAACCGTTAGTAACCTCATGCCTAACCTTAACTGTTAGTATCCTCCTACCTAACCTTAACTGTGAATGTTGCAATATAATTTCGAACGCTATGGAATGTATGGAATGTTTTCGCATAAATCCGCTAAACGAAATGTACCGGAGCAACGTAATTGAAGTACAAATATAGCCTAATTACGAAACGTGCAGTTCAAACGTAAAAAAAAATATGTTGGCATATAACGTAATTTAGGTTTTCAAAATAGTTTCCTGAGAACGTAATTTGGGAGAAATTCTGAGATTTACGGTTGCAGAATTCCCTGTAAAGTTACAGATATAGAAATGGATCAAAAGAATAAAAATAGAACATATTTAAGACAACAGAGGAGGTTGAATTAAACAAATTGAAGTATTCTTTGAAGAGGAAAGTTTTCAGATGTTTCCTGAAAATGGGTAGAGATTGCTTTTCTAGCCTCCGGTGGAAGCTGGTTCCACTATTGAAGAGCCAGGAAGGAGAGAGTTTTGACTGTGTGGATCGGCAGCCGACTTCCCAAAGGTGTTGGACAACCAGAGGGGTCAGAATAAAGAGCCTGTGCTATAAATTCTGCATATAATTTATAGCTTGGTCAAATTTGCAACATTTTGGCTTAGTCTGAAAGGGCTTTTAGAAGCCAATCTGAAGGATTGGTGACATATACTGTATATCTGTGGGACTAAGTAGGGTAAGATCAGCAGGAAAAGAGGACATCGTCTGGGACACTATTACCCTGTGGATCAGCAGGCGCTAGAGCGTTGTAAACCGTTGAAACAACGCTAAGGTTAATCTAGACAATCACAGCTCAGTTACAATGAACCCTGGCACACCGCTAAAGAGCAAACCCTCACAGCCCTGCAGGGGCCAGCTCTGTAAACGAGGACAGGGAGAACAGCAAGGTGGGGCATGCCAGCATGCTGTGCAGGAGTGCAAGACTGGGTTCATGCTGGGCTGTTATTTCACTCTATCTCCTTCTGTCTCTTTCTTTGCCTATGCGGCTATCTCTCTCACTGTGGACAGAGTGGGACTGAGAAGGGTTCTAGGCTCTGAGCTGGTATTTAGTTAGAGATATTATGCCCGTGTTACATAAGTAGAGCAGCAGGGAGGAGAGGAGTTGAGTACTGGGGTCTGATCTAAAAAATATTCTGGTAAAGGAGTAGTTCCACAAAGCTGGGCCTGTGGTCAGCTGACAAATAGAAGGGGATATTGTGTGGCCCTAAATCACCTGTAGGACTACAAAAACCCATCCATGACACTATCACACAGACACGTACACATGTACATTAATGCCCACATACTGCACATACTATCTTATCCTACTCACTAGTGCACAGACACACACACACACACAACCATTTCTATAGCAGGACCCACATGTCTTATTCACTGACATACATACATAATGAACCCAATCCATATCAAAGCATGGATCGGGAATGAGACTGGCCCGTCTCCAAGCCTCGCAGAATGGGGCCAAAACCACATGGGAGAAAAAACTCTGTTCTTCCTTCGATTCTCTCTTTCTCTCCTGTTCTTTGTCATTCCACCAAAGATATCAAGTGTGAGAGGAAGGACATGTGCTGGTGATCATCTGCATATTAGGCACTATCCAAATGATCACCTATTTATTGTCACAATACATTGAGGTTGTACTGTCCATATTGTACACACTAATAACAGTCCTGGAAGTTTCCCCTTTACACAAGTTTTTCCAATATATGTCTTATGATGTTATGTGTTTGTAATGTGAATTATAAAGATATAAAGATGGTCTACATCACTTTAATATGGCAGTTAAGGTTGGGTAGCCTGGTCCCAATTCGGTTTGCACTGTGTTGCCAGACAGTTTCTACATGTTATTCGTAACAATGTGTGTAGCGTTTGATAGGAAATAACCAGGCTAGTAGTAAAGCATGCATCAGATCAAAATAAATGGGTTTTGATGGCTCTACTGTTTCGCCATGTTGCAGAGGGTGACAGGATTTGGAGTGTCCCACAGAGTACCATCTCAGCTCACTGCTCACATTGCTCTGCCAACACAGCTCTAGGCTCCATTTAAAACTCTGGCCCTGCTGTCTCCCTCTGCCACTCTCTGCCAACCCGTTTCCAGAAGGAGGGAAAAAAAGGGGGGAGTTTTCTTTTTGACCCGCTGCATGTTGTTAGGCCATATCTTTCTCTGTGATTCAGAGATTGTTTCTTGCGTTCACTTTCTTTTTCTCTGTTTTTCTCTTTCTCCATATTTACCAAGCTCCCGTTCACCTCATATCGTTTCCGATCTCCCTCTTTCTGTCTTTTATTTCCACCGAATGCATTGTTTCTACCTCGAACAGCAGGAGTATAACGTTTTTTTTTCATTTTAACGTTCCTCCCACATGCCACATTCTGGGGTCGCACAGGAACCCACACACTGGTGGTGCTCTGATGAGCTGATGAGAGAATATGTATGTGGGCGCTTGGGGACTTGGACGGGGGGTTGGAAAAGGTCCCATAGAACTAACACCATATGGTGCTAACCACTTTATTCTCCATCCCTAATCGCAGACCTAGCAGAGGGCAGAAGATGTAACCTTTTAAAAAGTAATGGCCGCTTCAATATCACTCACAAAGGAGGCTTTTCTCTCCCAACAATATGAGCATATTACCCCTTTCAGCTGACCTACGTCTTTCTCTCTGACTACTACTAGTGGTAACAGGATAATGAACACAGTTCGAGGGAATTACCGACACTAACGTTGATTTCCTCAAATGCCCAAGACCTATAATGAGATTTATGTGGGATAATTAACAATTACAAGTTTTCTTCTAGAATGGCCCTTTTCTTAAATGTATGTGGCCTGATTAGAAACAAGTGGAAGAAGCTGGGTGAGGTGGAGAGTGAGAATATATTGAAGTGGAAGGTAGTGCTGGAAAAAATGCTTGTCTAAGTGCAATAGTTTTACAACAGTCCTGAGCAATGAGGAACAATAGTGGGAGAGTCACTATAGTGACAAATCAACAAGTGTTGCGGCTGTTGGAATTAAATGGAGAAATCACTCAGTTCACAATCAAAATGTGCCAACATAAAGTGAAAGACAAAAGAAAAAAGAAGGTGAAAAACTGTTTAGCGACATGAAATGACAACCCCTTGGCACTGAAAACAAAACTGATGTCCTTTTGTGCTGGTTTATTTGACAGTTCTTTAGTTGTGAAGCTCATTTCACTTCACTTCTCATATTGAGTGTACACAGTGCATTTTGAAACCTCTCATTAGTAATAAATACAAATTATCATACGATACCACAGATTTGATTTCCAGAACCTATAGTTGTAGGCCAATCCAGGGCCCTGGTCGATGGTGAATGACTAGTTAAGCATAGGCACTTTGGAGGAGCCAGTCCCAATTTAGTGGACGGCATTTAGGGCCGGCAGGGTAAGTGCATTGGCACAACGACCACTCACTGTCTCCTTCCCTCTGTCAGGGCCCTTGTGGAAATTGGGAAATGTCAAGTCAATGTTGATTTTGTCTGGCAGTGTGTTTTTCTTGGCCCTGATGTCTCAATCGTTCAGAAGACACAACATGTGAGTAAAACAGAATGGTTTTACTCAGTGAGAAGAACAGGAAGAGGACACAGAATGAGACTAAAATATTCAGAAAGCAATTAAGTCTATGGCATAACTGAAACTCTGTTTATACTGTTTGTTTTAGGGGTGTGGAGCGATTGTATTGAATGGTTCAAGGAGGCCATGGCCATGTAAACTTTTTAAGTTGTAAAATTCCTGTAACTATTCTAAAATTCACAGAAATCTTTTTTGAAATATTCCTGATATAGAGATGGAGTAGGTAGGAAATCCACAGTTCACAAATTAGAATTTCTTTGGAACACTATGTTACCATATCCTGTTTGCGTGATCTCATTCCCAGAGACATTTCTGGCCAATTCGCAAAGTGCTGGTGGGCCCTCACAAATGTGGCCTTCTGAAGCCTTATAATATGGAGGCAAAAGAGTCTCAAATATAATTCACGCAAAAAACGTTCCACACATGCGTAGACAATTTCACATGCATGAAACCTAATTCACGTACACACAAAATATATATATATTCACGAAAAACAATTCACATGCGCAGAATAAAAGTATACCTACGTAAAAAATACATTTTACAAAAGCAAAACACAATTCATAGATATACAACCAGTCGCAAAAAGTTTCAAATGTTTAAAATGTACGAGTCTCTCCATGAATCTGAATGTACAAATCGTCATTCACATGTTAACAGTGTTGCCAAAGTTACTTTTACTTTACCGATTACTTGATTTTAAAAGTAACTAAGTTAGTACTTTATTAGTTACATTCAGCAGCTGCCTAAAACACCCCCACCACCTTAACATAAAAATTACAACCGGTTTTGCCAAAACTCACTTCATTGGAAGTCCATTTATAATTTTATAACTTTATTGGAAGTCCAGAAATAAAATTATGATATCTTGATATATTTAACTGTTAACACTGTAATGGAAAAACTTACCATTTATAATCTACATTGTGTATAAATGTAACAAATAAATTATTTTTAAGGTTTTTTTGTTCAAAATAATAGCGCTCGTTTTAATTCACTGCAATAATATAATTAACAATTTAATAATTAACTTTTTAATAATAAGAATAACAAATGTGTTGTACACACAATTTGATTAAATATATTGTCAGTGTCTCATGTGAAAACATGATTACATTAGAAAAACATTCACTAGAGCCTGTTTTATCCAACAGACTCTAATTTTAGCAACACATGAACATACTAACTATCTAAGCAATGAACTAACAAATTATTAGTAATTATTGAATTACTAGCGCTATTATTTTGAAAAGGAAAATCCGAGTTCGTGTTGCTGGAATAAGTGTTGCTAGTCAAACGGTTCTTGCCTATAACTAACGCCGGCTGCGACAGTCCTCATGCTGAAAAAAAACGTGACTTGTTGCATACGTGACTTCACTCCCGGAGAGGCAAAAGCAAAAATATATATGTTTTACTAAGGAAAATGACAGTAACGCACAGTGACTTGGATAGGAAACTTTAATCTGATTACTGGTTTGGAAATAGTAACGCGTAAGATTACTCGTTACTGAAAAAAGTGGTCAGATTAGATTTACTAAGTAACGTGTTACCGGCATCACTGCATGTGAATCAACCCGGATTTGTGTGTGTGTGTTTTTGAGACTTTCCTGGCAGAGCTCTCCTCCCACGCGGGTCATTCGTACTCTTTAGCCAATGTAGACATTTTCACATGCATGAAACCTAATTCACGTACACAAATAAAAATGTGTGTACGTGAATTAGGTTTCATGCATGTGAAATTGTCTACACATGTGTGAATCATGTTTTTTGTGTGAATTATATTTGAGACTCTTTTGCCTCCATATTATAATGCTACTGCTAGAAATCATTAGAGCCAAACAATTACCAAACTTGAACTACCAATATCTTTCTCCTGTATGTCCTGTTTGCAGTTGTTTGTAATCTCCCTGTAAGTATGTTTGATTTGGATTTGGAGGGATTTCCCACAGTGTTATTATTTAGTAAATGTTAACAATGCTTCATTAAGTCCCTCCCTCCAGGCCAACTTTGTGTGGAAAGTGTTTCAGGCTCATACACACTGAAAAAGATTAACAGCGAGATGCGCCAGGAGTGGCATAAAGTCTTCCAACATCAATGTGGAGACTGGTGGAGTGCATGTCAAGATGCATGTGATTATTATTATTTCACTAAATATTGATTTCTGAACAATAAAAAAATTCTTCCATTTTCCTCCCTTCCCACTTCCCACTAACTCTGCATTGTCGGTAGCCAGCAACTCCTTGGACCAACCACATGTCACTGAGTTGCTGATTATTTTCACACAGCTTATCTAAAACGGAAGCCTTTAGTCAGATCATGCCCGGGAACTATACTTCCGCGATTTAATTTCCAGTGCCTGATCTGCACGCAAGGAGTCGCTGGAGAGTGACGTGGCAGGATGGATAATCTAATTTATCTAACCCAAATCCCGGACAGCGCTTTGCCAATTTGCGCTGCCTCGTGCAGGAGGTTCGGAGAAAGTCAGAGAACCCATAGTCAGACTCGAACCACTGACTCTCATGACGTACTGTCCTGCAATGCAGCGACTTATCCCAGTAATTAACTTATTTTCTTTGCATAATTCGAGGTCTGACAACACTGCATCTTTTTTTGTTTTGACCAGTAGTTTTTTCTCCAAATAAATGCTCTGAATTACAGTATTTTTATTTGGAATTTGGTATAAATGTCATAAAACAAGCATAAAAACATTTACCCCAATACATACAGTACCTATCAATAGTAAAACAAAACAAGGCACTGATGGTTTTACAGTGGTCTCTTAATTTTTTTCCAGAGCTGTATGGGAGAATGGTGTGATATGAGCCAGTGGGTAAGATGACCCCCCACTTGTATCTGGGCAACCAGACACAATTTTGTTTGCATACTCCATTTTCATTGAGTACTTACTCCATTTCAGTGTGGTATTCACAAAAAACAGTTTTGTCTGTCTTGTGTTTTTTGGGCCATATCAGGTATAATAAGTCTCACATCAAAATAAATGTATCTTAGTTGAAAAAGTTAACTCAGACATGTTGATGAACTGGCAGTGTGTAAAAACATGTAAGTGAATTATGAAAAGTGTAACTCTGGGTTGCTAGACTAAGCACTTTTCCCATAATGGTGGCTGTGGGCCAAAATGAGGCTAAAATGTTTGCTATTATGCCAAAACATAGAGTTGAGAGTCTACATAAAGAGTAAAATAAATAAACAGAAGTTCCTAAAAAAAATACAAGTTTCATCCATGTCTATTTCTTAATCCTAGAGACTTGGCATACCATCTTCAGGTTGTAGAACTGTATATCAATTAATTTAACATTAATTTCCGACCAAGTAGTTACAGGAACGTAGTTATAGGAACAGTCCACTTCTACATAGTTCTACTAACTACTGTAAGTTAAACTAAATTGTGGTTCAACATGCGTTTCAATATTCAAACGTGGTTATATGTTATTAAAGTAATGTTTTCATGTCTGAATATTCTCACTGTTGAATATAATCACCAACTAGTGTCTGGATAAATATCAACCTAATGTCAATTATCAAATTGGCTATTTGGCATCCAACCAGAAAAACTTTGTTATATGGTAATTGTTTGATTTTATTAGTAAAAGACCTCCAGTATGCAAATCAAACTACAAACTGAACAATTACAATTTATGTAACGCTAAAGTACAATAAAGTAAAAAAGGATAATGATATACAGTTAGATAAAAGAAGAAAAATGATATACAGTTAGAAAACATAGGCTACTCACTTATACAGCACATATTATTACCACCAAATCTTCCATGTTTTTAAAAACAATTTATAATTTTATTGGACAGATTAAATATAGCGTCACACTGTGTGGAATTCCAGCGCAATTCAACTGGCCTGTAGCAGCGGCGGCAGGCTGGGGTAAGGGCGATCACCCCCACGAATAAGCTTTAGCTCTCCCATCGTTTGTACTGTAGGTTGGCCTACTGTCCCTTTCACTTGCCTGAAGTGCTTGAAAATATATTTATTAAACATTATGGGAGATGCTCAAAACCGTAATGATGTGCAGTTCAAACAATCCATCACGACTCTTTTTATTAGTGACTCGTTCAATTTTATCATTAATTTAATATAACTCAGCCCAATACTTCAGCCCAATACTCAAACAACAACGGCTGTTACAAATACAGAGTGTTTTATTATCCGATAACCATGAAAGAATACAAAATTCATAGGTTTATTAATTGTAGCATGATATTCACCTGCCCGTGCCGTTATTATTCTCACGATCATGAAAGATTTGCTATATGCACAGCAGACTTTGTTTTGACCTAAACAATACATGTATTTTAGACACAAGATGTTGTTTCATATAGACATGTAAACGATTGTTGAATTATTATAGAGACCATCGGAATTCTGAAGCAAATCTATCAGCCACCTGCATATTTTACCAGCATTGAGCTGGTAAATGGTGCTACTTTTGAACCCAGATCCTAAGTAATATGATGGAAGAAGATAGAAGAGCAGAGCACAACAGGCAAACAAAACGACAGGCGTAACTTATAAATTGGACCATCAACGTAGACCTAGGCAAAGGGAATAGAGATAGACCCTGCTCTGAAGTAGGAGCTGAAAGTGTTACAGGACCTGCGGTCTGAGGAATTTAATAATACCTAAATTAATCCAGTCTGAACTCGAAATAAAAAAGGGTTATAGGAACGTTATGTTTCTAGGAACTGCAAAAATCCCTCCAGTTGGAAAGCGGCTAATGAACATCAATAAAATCAACATAATTGGGGATTTAATTATTATATTTAGAGTTATACTTTAAAATCTGGTTAAAACAATAGTTAGTAGGCCTGTCTTCCCAGATAGCTTAACTTACCCTGTCAGATGGATCAATTTACCCCTAACATGGGGGAAGATGAGCTACAAGACCAGTTCTTTTGGGGGAGCCCATATCTGATTGTGTATTTGAGTTAGGCACACTGCTAAGGTTTCAATTGATGACACACATCCTGAAATTGTGTTGTATGCATTTATTGTATTTCTGTCTCCTATTCCCTTGGCTATACTGTAGGTTCACATAAGTATAAAATTAGTCATGTTACCCCACTCGCCCCTAAGTGCTGTGCATAATAAGCTGCTACCTGTCCAAGTAGTTAGGAACAGTCCATATCTTAACAGTTCTACTAACTACTCTCCCGCAAAACCGGTTTTGATATTTGCATTCGCACTGGCCAAGTGGCCCTAGGAACTGGTAGGAGGGGTAAGGAAGTCAGTGTTGCCAACTTAGCGACTTTGACGCTAGATTTAGCGACTTTTCAGACCTCTTTACTGACTTTTATTTTAAAAAGCGACTAGCGACAAACTTAGTGACTTTTTGTGGTGTTATTGGGGACTTTTGGAGACTTGTTCTTCTTCTCAACAAGCAGCAGGTGCTGCAGTGAAAAGCGGGTGCTGCCTCTGAAAGCACTCACAGGCGGCCCAGTCTGCGCAGCAGTTCCTCCCAGCTGCAGCCAGTCAGCGAAGGAGATGTTAACCCCTCCCTGATCAGACTGAAAATGTATCGTGCATGCGACTGGCTGATCCCGCTCAAAATGTAAAATGTAACGTGTTCTTTGTCTAAAATAAATCACTGCACAAAAATATTTCACGGTCTGCATTGGCTTTCCTGCCCGGACTCGGAGGCACATTTCTCTCTCAGTGCAACAACTGAGAGAGAGAGAGAGAGAGGGAAGAGAGAGAGAGAGAGGGAAGAGAGAGGAGAGAGGTGAGCAGGGGAAACAGCATTGTCAAGGACCTATCAGTAATCTTTATTTTTTGCTCCCTTTTGTTTTAAAATTAAAGAGTTTAATTTGACCGTTTATTATTTTCATGCACTTAATCACAAGAGATTTTTAAACAGCTGTTCATTCCTGTTTCTGTTGTGTGCATAATCTTATTTCAGTGGACGTGATGATGTCACAAATATATTAATTAGCATATGACGTCATCTAGCGACATTTGGAGACTTTTTGAGCAGGCTTTAGCTACTTTCCATTGAAAATAGTTGGCAACACTGAAGGGAGTGACGCAAGCACCACAACGGTCTTCATAGCATCGTCACTAGACTTTAGCGTAGCGCCACATACAGGTCCTTCTCAAGAAATTTGCATATTGTGATAAAGTTCATTATTTTCCACAATGTATTGATAAAAAAAAACTTTCATATATTTTAGATTCATTGCACACCAACTGAAATATTTCAGGTCATTTATTGTTTTAATACTGATGATTTTGGCATACAGCTCAAAATTCCAAAGAATTAGCATATCATGAAAAGGGTCTCTAAACGAGCTATTAACCTAATCATCTGAATCAACTAATTAACTCTAAACACCTGCAAAAGATGCCTGAGGCTTTTAAAAACTCCCAGCCCTGAGGAAGATTGTGGAGAAGGACCGATTCCAGACTTGGATGACCTGCGGAAGCAGTGGACTGAGTCTGGAGTACAAACATCCAGAGCCACCATGCACAGGCGTGTGCAGGAAATGGGCTACAGGTGCCGCATTCCCCAGGTCAAGCCACTTTTGAACCAGAAACAGCGGCAGAAGCGTCTGACCTGGGCTACAGAGAAGCAGCACAACAAAACAACAACAAATTTTGCATGTCATTCTGAAATCAAGGTGCCAGAGTCTGGAGGAAGACTGGGGAGAAGGAAATGCCAAAATGCCTGAAGTCCAGTGTCAAGTACCCACAGTCAGTGATGGTCTGGGGTGCCATGTCAGCTGCTAGTGTTGGTCCACTGTGTTTTATCAAGGGCAGGGTCAACGCAGCTAGCTATCAGGAGATTTTGGAGCATTTCATGCCTCCATCTGCTGAAAATCTTCATGGAGATGAAGATTTCATTTTTCAGCATGACCTGGCACCTGCTCACAGTGCCAAAACCACTGGTAAATGGTTTACTGACCATGGTATTACTGTGCTCAATTGGCCTGCCAACTCTCCTGACCTGAACCCCATAGAGAATCTGTGGGATATTGTGAAGAGGAAGTTGAGAGACGCAAGACCC
>JACXGM010028552.1:0-14009 GCA_016801145.1 Umbra pygmaea | reverse complement strand
CTCTCTCTCTCTCTCTCTCTCTCTCTCTCTCTCTCTCTCTCTCTCTCTCTCTCTCTCTCTCTCACATACACACACACAGCTGAATCAACTATCTCAATCTGGGCTGTCCAAAATATCATCTTCAAAACATCTAATCTAAATTTATGAGCATCTGTTTGGTTCTCGTGCCCATATGGTGAGGGCTGATGGGAGGTGGTGGTGGGGGGGGGGTTGGGGGGCGGTGAGGTATGTGAAAGAGGGAAGGAGAGGAGGTGAAGAGGAGAGAAGGAGAACAGAGGAGAAGTGGAGTTGAGGAGGTCTGTGAGGAGAGTAAGTAAGGAGAGGAGACAAGGAGAGGAAGTGAGGAGGTGAGGAGAGGAAGTGAGGAGGTGAGGAGAAGAAGTGAGGTTAGGAGAGGAGAAGAGGAGAGGAAGTAAGGAGGTGAGGAGAGGAAGTGAGGGGAGGAAGTGAGGAAGTAAGGAGAGGAAGTGAGGAGAGGAAGTGAGGGGAGGAAGTGAGGAAGTGAGGAGAGGAAGTGAGGAGAAGAAGTGAGGAGAGAAAGTGAGGAAGTGAGGAGAGGAAATGAGGAGAGGAGGTGAGGAGAGCAGGAGAGGAGGTGAGGAGAGGAAGTGAGGAGAGGAGGTGAGAAGGTTAGGAGAGGAAGTGAGGAGAGGAGGTGGTTGACGGATGTGTCAGTGACGTGTCCAGAGAGGGATCAGCATTCAGCAGGTTGACTCATCAGACACTGGTTCTCATGTAACAGCACGTCTAATGGGGCCGATCTACACACACATATCTGTCCTTTGACTGCATGGAGTCATACTCAACAGTTCAGTTGTCTAACTTCCATATTCTTTTAATCATCTTTTTGATGTTTGAAGTTGAAAACAAATCTGCAATGGCTTCTTGGACCATTTCAAAAAATCCTCCACCCCCAAAGTCGACTTGATTTGCAGCTCATTGATTCCACCGCTGTCTGTGAGGGAATAAGGTGCACAATGAGATTACAGAGGACGATAATAATACCTAACTCACATGCCCTTTCGGGTGATTTTTCGACTTTAATTGAATCAATGCACATCTCAATTTCAGTGCTACTTTCTGCTGTGCCGTATATAATCCAACTGCCATTTGAAAAGCCACTCTTCTATTCTCACTTCCATAATTCTTTCCCTGTGTTTTCTCTGAATTAGGCCAACTACAGTATCTCTGCTCTTCCATCCGTATCGCACGCATTCTACAGATAATTCAAAGGAAATCCTAGGCTGCTAGAGTGCATCTTAATAATACTCATAAATTTTCATTTCAAATTTGCATTGACAGATTTTCTATCAATAGCCCTCCTACAAAGCAGATTCTATGGATTTATTTAAATGCTGAAACATATTTCTACAGTAGGTGTCAAAGTATAAAAATACATGGTTTTCTTCTTGGTGGCTGCATTACAAAAGACTACCTCAGGAATATTACTTGACAATAGCGCTTACAACGTTATGACAGGCATTTGTTTAGAACATGGGCCTTTTTAAATCAAAGGTGTAAACAGTGGGAAGAGTTGAATTCAGTTTAGGTGAACTTAAGAAATGAAAGCACATTAAATCACATCAAAGCTTTCATAGCTTCTCTCTGTCTCTTGTTCTCTCTCTCTCCATCTCACTGACTCCTCTTCTTTCCTTCTCTCTCTCTCTACTCTTCTCCCTCTCTCGCCCCATCTCCTCCCTGTGTTTCTCTCTTTACATTCTATGCCTCTCTGTGACAGATTTATTTCTCACCCTTAACTGACCTAATGCAATTTGAAAGTTTGACTACGGGTTTGTGAGGCGTGTGAAGTGTGTCCTATTTGTCAAGACAAAAACATGTCACAGCAAGCTAAAGTCTCAAATGAATGACTCAATTCAATTATTGTCCACCTGAGGTAGTCCAGCAGGTTGTAGTATACTACCCAAGATTTGGCTGAGCTCTTGTCATTGGCTGCACACTGCCTCACTGTGATAAGTATATTGAAATGCATAGTGGTTCTAGTCTTAAAATATTTAGTGACATTTCTGATTTTCGTTTTGTCACTATCATGTAATAACAAGGATTAAGTGGGTTTAAGTCCAAAATATCATTTGTAAATTCTGTGCCTATGTCTTGAGCCAACAAGGATTCTTTCATCTGAACATTTCAATTCCGGACTATCTGTTGGTGGTTGTGATGGAACTTGTCTCTTTAAGAATACATTGAGTACCTCAGTGTTGTTTAGACTAAGCCCAGCTCAATGAAAGGTTTGTGAGTCCACACAAAGGTGGGAGTATTTTCAATCCACACAGTTCAAGGCTGGGGTTAACGGTTGCTTGGCAGTAACTATATTTATGTTCATTTCAGCCCGAGACTCAAAGACTTTCCCTCAGATTCTTTAATTAAAAAGTGTTCTCTGCTTCGGTTATGGGTGGACTATGGACTAACACAATGTTTATAATGTTGTCTTACGGCCCTGGCTTGTGACTGTAACCAGGCAGTCAGCAAATGTGGATCTGTTCAAATAAATAAACATGCCTGGCAGAGACACCCGTGCTTGCTGGAATTATGAGGAAAAAGATGTGGAGACCGTAGCTAACCAGACACTGGTTTTGTTTGGTTAGAAAATAAATCTTTTTTATTAAACCTGAGCCAAACTTTAAAAAATATGTTACACAGTTACAGTACTGTTAATAAGTATTGGGAGACTACAGTCAGAACTATTAGTTACTGAACACTTTAGCCAGATTCAAATATCATTGTTGGAGCCAAAATGTGGTTTTTACACTTGACCAGGGGGTGAATCATGTATAATCATATAATTAGACTACAGGTGATTGGAAAAGGAAAGGTAACTTGTGAGTGGACATGAGAGGTATGCAGTTTTTGACTGTGTGAGTCCAGGATTGAGTGTCAAACAAAGCTGTAACTTGGACTGTGTATTAGTATAGAATAAAATGTTTGCAAAACAAGAGTTGAGCGCAATGGACATTCATTTCTTTAGCCTGAACACACGTAAAAAACAGGTGCAATCCACTCCGCTTATTTTATTTGTTTAAGATATGCCATTACAATGATTATGAGGCATGAGCAATGTGATAAACGTTCACCATCATCAAATCTGTCCTTAAAACTATGTTGTAAAACCTTACTGGCTGATCTCTGAACATTTTAGCAAATGCTATTCTGGCATTTGAGTTTTTTTGTGCTTATCAGAGTTTGCTACTTGCAGTGTAGCCTTTGTAATCTGCTGCTGAATTCGTACGTGACACTCAACCTAGCATCCTAGAGGTTGTTGGTGATTTCACGGTCACAAATTACAGGGTTGTTTTTCACAGCTCTTATCATTCTTCTGTCATCAACTACTGTTGTTTACATTGGCCGATCTGGTTGTTGCCAATTGCTAAAGACACCGGTGGTTTCCTTAGGACATTCCAAACAAGATTTGACTCTGTCCAATTTTAGTGCTGTGTTTCTAGTTGGATAACAGTTTTCTTTTAGCATCCAAATCACTTGATTTTCTTTCATAGACATCTTGCAATTCTTTATGTTGGATTATGTCGACTGACACATAATGCAGACTCCAAAGGCAAAAGCAAACGATGGAACTGAGACTACACATTTACAGCCTTTTGTGTGAACAATGCCACAAGAAACACCAGATAATTCGAATCACCTTTAAGACAAGTGTTCCAATACTTACAGTATATGCTTAAATTTAATAAGAGGTTTGAAGTATGAAAGTTCGGTTAATTTTAGTTGCATAAAAAACAGTAGGGAAAGGTAACAGTTTTTACTCTTGCCTCATTTGAATAATATTTTCATATACTTAGAGTGTACAGCCAATATAGCAATTTTGAATTATGCTATCCTAATACTTAATTCGGTAACTGTATTTCATAGTGCAAGCAGTTTTTCCCAATTCTAGAGATTAAATCACAACCCCTATGTTGTTTTTAGATGCAATGCTCACCTACACATACAGTATAAACCAGGTGTACAAAGCCTTACACCTAGACTTGTGATGACTCTGACAGAAAGCACAATATAGAGAACATATCTAGGTGCACATTATTAGCCTGGTTGTTATAACAACTGACCAGTAACTCAAAGGTTACAACATCAAATCCCTAACCGTCAAGGTGAAAAATATGTGGTTCCATCCTAGAGCACATATGACAATTATGTTGTTGATCAACTTAAACTACCTGGCAAAAGAAGGTAAACATATATATCCTATCCCTGGAAACTGAGTCAGCACTAATTTCAGATAGGTCAAAGCTTCAAGAAAAATTATCCTCAAGAGGCACAAGTGATTACGCCAAGGTGAAAAATGTTGTTCCATCCTTCCACAAGGCAGTTAACCCGAATTACTCCCAGGTTGTTGCTGTGAATTAAAATGTGTTCTCGAAGAAATTATCAGGTAAAATAGGTTTAAAAATGATATAATTTCTTCATAAATTATTCCCTACCGCCTTACATAGAGAACGTCCTTTCAAAATAGCTAATATTTATGTATTTCATGAACACTAACAAACACAAGGTCAGAGTTGTCTTTCCAACTAACTCTGGGGATTTAAAATGTTTTTAAAGATGTTTCACACCTTAGCCAATCAATCCATTATTTAGTTTTTTTTACAAAGCCATATAAACTTTGGTATTCAATTTTTTACTATTTTGACCACTGAAATTAGACCTTCAGATCACACTCAATATAAAGAGAATGTTACCATTCTGACACAGACAAAGCTGTGGATGCATTGACTGACCATCCATGATATCAATATTATCAACCAGGCTGTATAGAATGTTTACCATTGAAAACATTGCCACAAAATTTTGGGTTATGATTGAATTGTTTAACTAAGCTCACGAGGCATTCATCTGTCCTTCAAAGATCAATGGATAAATATGAAGACATTCGAGGTCCAAACATGAATATTAACAACTCTAGATATGCCACTTTGTGCTCCATTTTCTTTTTGACAACTTCGATGATGACATTTGATCCAGACTGCTGATTAAAGGCTCAACGTTAGCAGAAATGTCTGGCACAAGACCCCCATAGAGGGACCAGGACATCAGGAAAACATTCTGACCTCAGGAGTCTTCTCTCTACACTCACCTGTTTCTTCTTTTCTATCCCCTATCTCCTCTCTCTGCCCTCCACTCTCATTTCCCTCCACTCCCCCTGCCCTCGCTGCAGGTCTCTGGCTGGCTTCCAGAACCCAGACAGCTCTGCCAACAGTCAGGATAACCCTGAGCACACCCACTGCACTAAGCGCAAGCAAATTAGTATTTATATTTACCAATCTCCTGGTCGACTCTTCCGTTCAGCCTTCGATGGTTGTTTGCGATAGCTGCTGTATTGCACATTCAGATTTGTTAGTTGACTTTGCATGGGCATGTGTGTGCTCACAACACCACACTGCTCATCCACTCATTTGCATTCACATTTGAGGGCAGCTTGGCACTTAAACTGGTGTGCAAATGAATGTCCCAAACCGCTGCCCTACAGTACACTGAGGATAGTTTGGTCCTGTCCCCGGGCCTTTCTGTGGTGCTATTAGGATCACTTTGGACTGGGTTACATCAATGGTTGTGTTACTGTACAGGGTTAAATTGCTAGTCATGTCATTGGACACGTTTAAATTGCTAGTCAGGTCATTGGACTGGGTTAAATTGCTAGTCATGTCATTGGACTGGGTTAAATTGCTAGTCGTGTCATTGCACTGGGTTAAATTGCTAGTCGTGTCATTGGACTGGGTTAAATTGCTAGTCATGTCATTGGACATGGTTAAATTGCTAGTCATGTCATTGGACTGGGTTAAATTGCTAGTCGTGTCATTGGACTGGATTAAATTGCTAGTCATGTCATTGGACTGGGTTAAATTGCTAGTCGTGTCATTGCACTGGGTTAAATTGCTAGTCATGTCATTGAACTGAGTTAAATTGCTATTCATGTCATTGGACACGGTTACATTGCTAGTCATGCCATTGAACTGGGTTAAATTGCTAGTCGTGTCATTGGACTGTGTTAAATTGCTAGTCGTGTCATTGGACTGGGTTAAATTGCTAGTTATGTCATTGCACTGGGTTAAATTGCTAGTCGTGTCATTGGACTGGGTTAAATTGCTAGTCGTGTCATTGGACTGGGTTAAATTGCTAGTTGTGTCATTGGACTGGGTTAAATTGCTAGTCATGTCATTGGACTGGGTTAAATTGCTAGTCGTGTCATTGGACTGGGTTAAATTGCTAGTCGTGTCATTGGACTGGGTTACATTGCTAGTCGTGTCATTGGACTGGGTTACATTGTTAGTCGTGTCATTGGACTGAGTGACATTGTTAGTCTTGTTACTGGACTGGGTTACATTGCTAGTCGTGTTATTGGACTGGGTTATATTGCTAGTTGTGCCATCGGACTGGGTTACATTGCTAGCTAGTCTTGTTATTGGACTGGGTTATATTGTTAGTCATGTCATCCCATACAGAAATATAATATATGGCCATACATATGAAAAATCTTAACATATATTTGAAAATATATGACCATTACAAAATGAGGAAATATATGTCCCATATATAAAAACGGCCAATTTTTGTATATGTCGACATATATGTACATATATGTAATGATGTTTCCACCATGCCGATATCTGACATATAAGCTTACATACCTATATGGCCATATATTAGATTTCCGTATGGGATACATTTAAAAACGACAGACATGTCATAACCCTACTTATCAATACTGTATACAGTGCCTTGCGAAAGTATTCGGCCCCCTTGAACATTTTGACCTTTTGCCACATGTCAGGCTTCAAACATAAAGATATAAAACTGTAAATTTTTGTGAAGAAGCAACCAGTGGGACACAATCATGAAGTGGAAAGAAATATATTGGATATTTCCAACTTTTTTAACAAAAAAAACTGACAAATTGGGCGAGCAAATTTATGGCAAATTTGGCAAATTTTTGTATATTTCGACATATATGTACATATATGTGATGATGTTTACACCATATATGCCGATATAGGACATATAAGTTATATACACATGTGGCCATATATTAGATTTCTCTATGGGATTGGACTGAGTAACATTGATGTTGTTACTGGACTGGGTTACATTGCTAGTCATGTTACTGGACTGGGTTACATTGCTAGTTGTGTCATCAGACTGGGTTACATTGTTAGCTAGTGATGTTACCCGATTGGCTTACATTGCTAGTTGTGTAATTAGACTGGGTTACATTGCTAGTTGTGTCATTGGACTGGGTTACATTGCTAGTCATGTTACTGGACTGGGTTACATTGCTAGTTGTGTCATCAGACTGGGTTGCATTGTTAGCTAGTGTTGTTACTGGACTGGCGTACACTGCTAGTCATGTTATTGGACTGGGTTACATTGTTAGTCGTGTCAATTGACTGTGTTACATTTGAAGTTGTGTCATTGGACCGGGTTACATTGCAAGTCTGTTTGATTGAATGTTAGAATGGGCAAAACAAGTGACCACTTTGAGCGTGGTATGATCAATGCCAGGTGCCCCAGTGTCTAGAGTTTACAGACAACAGTGCAGACGACCACACTAGGTACCACTCCTATTAAGCAGCTCTAGTGGGCTCACAATAACCCAACCACCAATGCTGGACAACAGAGGAATAGGAAAACATTGGCTGGCCTAACAAATACTGGCTCCTGTTGCCTTATTATATGGCAGGATTTGATGCAGCTGCTGGCAGTGTTGTAATGGTGTGGGGAATGTTGTCCTGGCAAACTGTAGGTCCCTTGATACAAACTGCTACTGTCTGTTTGAACACCACCACAGCATATCTGAACATTGCTGCTGATCGGGTGTATTTCTTAATGGATACATGACACCCTGTCATAGATATTTCCAGCAGGATAATGAACCATATCACAAAGCATATATTGTCTCAGGATGTTTCCAGGAACAGTAAATTTAGTTTGTATGAGTTCCCTGGACCGTCCCCAGATCAGAACCTAATAGAGCATCTTTCTGATGAGATGGAATGGGTTGTATATGTACAGTACCGTGTAGTTTGTTAAAACTGGTGTAACATCATACTCATCAGGGCTATTGAATTCTGGTCATGGAGGGACAAAATAATTCTGTATTTGTATTTTTTTATTCCAAAATTCAAACCAATGTTTTTTAGCGAATCCCAACTTCCAGTCAACCATTGTCTTTAAATCGGACTTTAGTATATTGTGTTTGGATCACCATTTGCTAGGGCCAAAACCAACTGCTACTCAGCCTGGGGTCCACACTAATCATGAGAGTTCCAAATACATGAATTAACAAGAACAAGATGAATACAGGACTAAAATATACAAGTTAAAATGAATACATTACAGATCATGACAGGCCCTCTACAATCAATGGTATTACTTCCCCAGCTGGACAAGCAGTCTTCTGTCCACACTGAAATCTGAGAGGAAAGTGTTGTTGTCAGTTAAAGTGAACACTGCTCATCTTCGTTGTCATAACGATTCTTTCTCATGAATAGCACTGCACAGTAAAATATACTTTAAGGGTTTGATGTAAGTGTATTCTGCCGCTGAGTGTGTGGTTAACAATTTGGCAGAATTTGGCTAAAAGCCTTTTCGGTGATGGGAATGTATTCATACATTTTTTTTAAAGGACCCATTTCTAGGTGCTTATCAAACACGAATAATAAAAGTGATAAGTAACAAGGCATAAACATTTTGAAAGATTCTCAATAGCTAAATAGTGAAGCAATCCTACAATACATTCACAACAGTAATGGTCATCAAACCACTCTAATGTAGAAAGCACCATTGAAATGGTATGTCTTAACTTCACTTAGAAATCAACATGATTTGTGGTTGGTTCAGAACGGTAGAACAGCTTAAAAATCATGAAGGCTTGCATAACAATCCTGTATGTACATTTAGCAGACTGCCTGCTCTTACCTTCCAGATAATCTAACATGGTTCCCTGAGGAGGACAGTTCATTACAGCCAGCACAAAGTACTATACTAGACATATGCCATTCAATCAGTATGCTGGGATTTGTGCTGAACCTTCCAGCATAATAAAACATGGCACCATATGGAGAGTGAGAACCGGCACTTTCTACCTCTGCTTGGAGTGGGTTGCCTAGCGATGGATCATTAGCATTGGATTGATTTCTGTTCAAAACAAATCCAGGATACTTCGCAAGACTTTTGTTATGTGACTCTTGGGTTGTTTAGGAAAAGTCTAGTCTATGTTTGAGTGTGTGCGTGCATGCGTGCATGTCGGTGAGTGTGTTTCTGTGTTTGTGTGCACTTTAGAGGGAGAGTGATAGAATGAAATAGCAAGTTACAGTCCCAACACTTACCTCATTGCTAACCTTCTCCACTGCCCTCATTCTTCCCAGAACTTTCCTCCATCCGATTTTTCAGAACTGTCACCGCCCCTAAAGTAGGTTTGTCCTGATGTGGCCCTCAATTTGATTCCAAGTACCAACCCACTTGGTAGAAACAGGGCTGTATAGATCCTCATGCAATTTAAAGTGAGCAGAGGTCACAAACTCACTATGACCCATAGAAATACAATCTCATTCTGGTCCTGTGCAGTAAAAGTCTTACGTCAGCTGACACATTTCCAGAGTGACCTGGCCTTTCGTCCATCATCCTCCACCTCTGGAGCCGGTTTGTCCCACTTTAATGAGAGGGGCTCCCTTAAGTGCTTTGTCATTTCATGACATCTCTCCAAATTGACCAATATGAATATGTGTTCATGCTGCAGTCTGCGCTCAACAACTATAAATCGCTTTATGGACGCTTTACATCTGTAGCTTGTTCAGCACAGAAGTAATAATAAAAATTATGCATTAATTTGTAAAGCATTTTCATATAAACACTAATTTCAAAGACAATTAAATTAAATATATATTTTATATATAGAAAATGAAAGAAATAAGTAAAATGAAGTCAAGTAATCTGGTTGGTTACCTACTGTAGGGTCATTCTATATTTAACATGATTTTTCCATTACCTGTATTTTATTCTTCCAGACTGGACACAATACTGAACAAAGATTGGGAATGGATCTCTTAGCAAAGTGAACATGAACAAGGAACGTGGATAGGATTTTCATTTTCAAATTAGTGTCTACATTTACTTTAGTCATTTAACAGAGGATCCTCCTACCTAGTCAGACTCTGGTCAAAAATAGTGCACTTAATAATGAGGAATAGGGTGCCATTTGGGACCACAATTTCAGTAATCAAATTGATGAGCACAATATGAAGTATTCAGAGCATCATATAGACACATAGTGATATGGTGAAATGCATTAGTCTGGCTATTAGCCGGAGTCTGGACCACAACACATTATCTCATGCTGTTAGCACATCTCTGAAAACGACTTCCTGCCATGCTGTCTTAATTTTCTATTTCACCTTTCTGACACTGGGCTCTATTTCAATTTATGGCCATTTCCTCATGAGCGAAGGAGTCAAGGGGTACATAAAACATCAGTGTTTTGATAAACTACTGGTGATGCACGATTTTAGTCATAAGTCCCTGCATGTTGTGCCTATAAATCAGAGTCTAGTACGTAGCCCTACTATAAGGCCTTAAATAATGTTGACTGTTAATGACAACAGAGAGGGGAGAGTGGGGTAATATGAGCCAGTGGAATAATGTTGACTGTTAATGCCAACATAGAGGGGAGAGAGGGGTAAGATGAGCCAGTGGAATAATGTTGACTGTTAATGACAACATAGAGGGGAAAGTGGGGTAAGATGAGCCAGTGGAATAATGTTGACTGTTAATGGCAACATAGATGGGAGAGTGGGGTAATATGAGCCAGTGGAATAATGTTGACTGTTAATGACAACATAGAGGGGAGAGTGGGGTAATATGAGCCAGTGGAATAATGTTGACTGTTAATGACAACATAAAGGACAGAGTGGGGTAAGATGAGCCAGTAGTTGGAAGTGGGAAGCATATTCTTTCATAAAACAATGCTGTTTGCATGTCATCGTTTTTTTGTCATATCAAGTATAATCAGTCTCACATCAAAAGTAATTTATCTCAGTTAAAAAGTTATATCAGATATGTTGATGAACTGTTAGTATGTAAAAATGTGAGTGAATTAGCAAAAGTGTAACTCTGGGTTGCAAGTTTCCCAAAATGGTGGCTGTGGGGTAAAATGAGCCAGAGCCTTAGGGGTAAGTTCAACCAGTGTTATGAATCTTTATAGGCAACGAAGTTTGCTATTATGCCAAACATATAGATATAGATTTACTAACACTAGCGCAGTTTGCGCTGCGTCTGTTTATGCGAGTTCGGTAATTGCGCACGCTATGCTTCCACATATAGCGTAGTATTTATCAAACCCGATACCCATTACGCAATCAGCGCATACCTCTAAAAGCGCAAACAATGGCCCCGTATGTATCTATCATGGATCTCCCTAAGGAAAAAGAAAGCGCAAGCGTAAATTTAGTGAAGAAGAAATTAACATCTTAGTGCATGAAGTAACAGCAAACCTGATATATTTTACAGGGCAGAACATCCACACCCTCGCAAATACATCCAATTTGGATTGCCATAACAAGTTAAATCAACTCGTTATCATCTACACGGAGAGATCTTGAGGATTTAAAAAGAGGAAAACCGGTTCAGGTCCATCAGAAATAGACACGCTTACTAGGGGGTGCAGCAAATACACGTTGCCGAACAAGTGGACGGTGTAGACGGCATACATACTGCAGAGACCTCTGTAGAGAATGAAGGTATGCCTGGTTTGTAATGATACTGTTGTGTTCGCGTTTGGCATATATGCATTGGTTTAGCCTATATCATTGATATGTAAAGCCAACCGATGTGGTTAAGTAATTAAAGAGTGTTATATAGGTCAATAATCGCAAAATTGCTTATAAAAAATGGAACAGATGGAGGCATTTTTCTTTTTTTGTGCCAAGTTTATTTGATGCTATGTTTAAAACTTGTTGCTGTCACTGCTGCCATTGATGTAGCTATATTTGAACACACAGGAAAACGCGCTTGCTGGTTTAGACCTGCTTTTAAGAGGCAGAAAATTCCCCCCACAGAATAGAGGCGCGCTTTTACTGGCAGTCTTTGTAAATACCACGGAATATATAATTAGGCACACTTTACGCATATCCTCCCAACTTTTTGCGTGGAACTCCCACTTTCCCCATGACCCTCCCATGAACGCATATTGAAAGCGCAACTTGTCTCTTGTCGCTCATGTGGCAGGCAATCTGCGATTTTACCCAAGTGCGCCTGGTTTGTAAATAGCCCGCATCGGTTATGTCCGTCTTTGCGACCAATTAGCTGCTGAAAACAGGCGCAAACGGCTTGATAAATCTAGGCCAAAGTGTAAACTAAATAATCTGTGGCTGTTCCTCAAAACAATACCGTTTTTTTACATTTAAGACCCCCATGTCTCCATGTCTACCCATCTTCAGACTGTGGACGAATTAGTTGTAATTCATTGTTATTTCATGAACAAGAATAATAGCAGCAGAATGGGGGATTTAATTGTTAAACATTATATTTAGAGTTTTGCTCTGCAATCTGGTTACTACAACTGTTAGTAATAGTAGGCCTGTCTTCCCAGATGGCTTAACTTACCCTGTCAGCTGGATAGATTTACCGCTAACATGAGGCAAGTTGAGCCACAAGACCACTTTTTTTGGGAGCCCATATTCAGTTATGTGTTTGATTTAGGCACACTGCTGAGGTTTAAATTGATGTCATACATCCTGAAATTGTGGTTTATGCATTATTTTTATCTCTGTATCATGTTCCCTTGGCTACAGGTCGGCTCAATTTACCCCAATCTCCCCTACCCATATTTCTTATTTAATATTTTGCTATTTTCAGACCATTAAACTCACTTGGTGTTTAATGGATTGATATGTGCTTCAATAACCTACACCACAGTATGTCAGATAATAGACAGCAGACACCATCAACTAAAGGCTACATCCACATCACGATAATAAGAAACGTTGTTGTGTCCTTGAGCAAGGGACTTTCACTCTAAGTTGCTCGAGGGGCATGTCCCTGTATTCTCTGTAATTCACTCTGGATAAGAGTGTCTGATAAATGACTAAAATATAATATAAAATTTAGATACAGAAAAATGTATAGAATAAATACACTGTTATTATAGGCAGGATATGAAAACACTTTGGCAATATTGAGAAGGGGAATAAATATACAGATATAACTATACAGGAAATGCACAGAGTGGGTGTGTGAGTCAGTATATGAGAGGTTTATGAGGCAGAGCGTCAGACAGGATGAAGTCAACTAAGGATGGCAACTCAGCATCAAATGGTCTAAAGAAAGAAGCTCCTTTTCAGTGTCTCTACAAGCTGGTGTATCGATACGGGTTTCAGTGTGCTACACTATGCAGGACTGTATCGATATGTGTTTCAGTGTGCTACACTCTGCAGGACTGTGGATGGATTGATAGTGTGTGCGCTTCAGTCCTCTGCCATAAATAGCATCTTTGTTCTCAAATAGTCTGTGGAGAATCTTGTTTATAGTCATACGCATTGCTTTGTCAAGAAGGTAGCAGCTCGTCTGGCTATGAAAATACAGATTCCTTCCTCTGCACTTTGTTATTATACTCAAAGACTTACTGGTGTAGATCTCAGAAACTGAAATCAATATTTCCCTTCATTATATATATTGCAGACATGTACTCAAAGCACTGTAACTTGACTAGTGGTTTGCTATGTCTTGAATACGTAACCTTTATGTTCAGCCTGAACATGGTCCAGTGTTTTAATGTTATACGTGTACCTAAGCAGATGACTTCCTCCCTGCTGTTTTATTCAATCATTTTGTTGTCAGAGAGTGGCCTTGCTTAATATCGTATCACTTTTCGTTGCCTTGAATAGATGTGAGCTTAACCACAGTCCTATGAATAACACAGGGCCCAATGAATAATACAGGATAGCTGTGTGTGTGTGTGTGTGTGTGTGTGTGTGCGTGCGTGCGTGCGT
>JACXGM010028551.1:0-14010 GCA_016801145.1 Umbra pygmaea | reverse complement strand
ATTACAATATTCAAAACCAGGCTAAAAACTCATCTATTTACATTGGCATTCCCTGTTCTTTAATTGTCCTACTCTGTTACATTGTGTCTGTAAGTGTTTTGTCTCTTGACATCTTCTTATTTTAAATCACTGATTTGTAAGTGTATCAATTTATTTTATCTTTTAATTTAATTTTATTATTTTGTGGCTAACGCTCTATATACAGCACTTTGGTCAGTGCAAGCTGTGTTTAAATGTGCTATAAAAATACATTTTACTTACTTACTTACTTACTTTATTTGCACGAACCCGTCTGTGCTTTAGTCTTTAGTCTTTATTTTACTTGAAAGGGGACAGTGTACATTAATCAACATTAAAACAATGTAAATGTGCCCGAGTTAGCTAAAGATTGCTAATTTTCATCGGTACTCCCCTAGCCAGGTGTAAAAAAGGCAGCCTTATAAATAATCACAGGTATAAAATCACAAGATAAAATTATATACAAAACATTATGGTAGAGAAATACAATTCATGTAAAATAATTATAAAATATTTAAATACACACAGAAAACCTTAGTGCCCACAAGTTTGGCTCTCTACTAGCCATTGTTTTGCATTCTTTTTGAATGAAAAGATTGACACAGACTCTCTGATGGTTTCTGGCACTGTGTTCCATTGCTGAGCTGCTCTTACGGAGAAGACAGCCTGACCAAAAGCTGTTTTTCTCCGGGGGATGATACAATCTTCCCTCACTGCCCCTCTGGTTACCCTGACCTCAATGGATCTGAAATGTATAAAGTCACATAGTGGAGGGGTTTCTTAATTTGATGAGATTGTCCCAGGTAAGTAACTGATATTTCCTCAGAATACTACAGTGGTGGTATTTGTATGGTTTTTTATCCAGTATTTTTAATGCTTGATTGTATAATGTTTCTAAAGGTTTGATTGTAGTAGAGTGAGTATTGGACCAGCTTATTAGACAATATGTTATGTGGGATAAAATCAAGGAATAGTTTGCTAGACTGAACTTAATCCTATTACTAACGTTTTTGATGTGAGTTTTGAAATTGAGGTGTGAGTCTATATGTAATCCTAAATATTTATATTCTGTAACGACCTGTAATCTTTCTCCAGATATTAAAATTTCAGGTTCTATATTTAAAGGTTGTTTTTAGAAAAGCACATGGTAACTCTTTTGGATATGTTCAATTGCAGACAGGATTGCTCAAGCCAGGTTGAGATCAGTGACATGGCCTCTTTAAGTTTTGAGGCAACTTCCTCTGTGGATTTTCCATAGGCCAAGATAACTGTGTCATCTGCATACATCAAAGTGTCACAGTTCTTACACACAGATGGTAAATTGTTAATATATAGACTGAAAAGAATTGGACTTATAATTGAACCCTGTGGAACACTAGTTGATAGTAGTTAGGGGGTAGAATTATATTGGCCAATTCTTACACTTTGTGAACAAGATTAAAATATGAATAAATGAGGCTAATGAATTTGGAGGAAAAATTAAATGTGTGAAGTTTGTTCAGTAAAACTGAATGATTGACAAGCTTTACGAAGGTCTAAAAAGATGGCTCCCACTATCCCTCCTTTGTCCATATTGGATTTAACCTTTTCCAGAAAGTAACATGTTGCTGTCTCTGTAGAATGAATAGCCCTAAATCCAAACTGCATTGAGTGCAAAGGAAAAGAGCTGCAATTAAGATGATTGGTGATTTGTTTAGCAACCAGTTTTTCAAAAACTTTGGATACTGTTGGCAAAATGCTAATAGGTCGGTAATTAGATATAAGAAGGGAGTTACCACCTTTAAATATGGGAATGATACTAGCAAGTTTCCATGGCTCAGGAAATTTCCCTTGATCTAGTGACACATTAATGATATGTGTTAGTGGACCCATAATTAACTGACCTATTTGTTTTAACATGAGTGTGTCCATCCCATACACGTCTTTTGCTCTTGAAGACTTGAGCTGTGTAATTGTCTTTTTCACATTGGATATGGATACAGATTTTGGATATAGTGGGGGCTGTAACATTCCCCAGTTCCCCTTCCCTGGAATCTACAACTTCCTATTCTAGAACTACATTTCCCACAAACCGGACTCTGTAACATTTCCTGTTCCCTCTCACAGAGAACTACATCTTCCCCTTCCTGAATTTAGCAGCACTACAATTCCCTATACCCGGACTCAATCAACCTAATTCTGTACACCTGCTCTACCCCAGTCAGTATATAGGACACACACAATCCATTGCCTCTTTGCGAGGTATTGTGAGTATCATTTCTCCTTTCTGAGCATTCCTTGTTGTATTGCTATTCTGGTTTTGACCTTTGCTGTGTATTATCGAATATTCTGCCTTAGATTAACCCTTGTACCTTTGCCAATTCTCTTGGATTGATATTCTGGTCTGACCCCTGTTCAGTTGTTTGGGATTTATTCTGCCTTGGATTGTCCTCTGTGCCGTTGCCTTGTTTTGGATTTATACTTACCTGTTTACAATAAACATTGTTCCTTTTCTATATATGGGAGTGTTCATTAAAGGGGCTCAATTAACATATCTGAACTAATGACAGGTAGGTTGTTATATTTCACAGGGAAACTTTTGGCTATGGTCTCAACAGAATCAACAAAATACTTGTTCAGTGTCTGTGCCACAGCAGATGGATCCTGCAAAAAGCATGCCATTGTTTTTTAGCTGTATAGAATTATTGATGGAATAAGTTTTACCTGTTAGTTTATTGATCTGTTCCCAAATAGCTTTTGAGTTTCCATGACAGTTTTTAATCATTTTGATGAAAAAGTCTGCCTTTTCTTTTTGTAGTTGTCTTGTCACTTTATTCCGTAATGAAGCAAATTTTTGTCCCTCACAAGATAGTTTTGATTTATTGGCTTTTTAAGGGCATTGTCTTTGTCTTTCATTAATTGTTTGATATCATCAATGAGCCAGGGAAAAGAACACTTTCTGCTTTTGCGTTTAATTGTCACTGCAAATTCATTCATTTTTGTCTGTAAGAATTCGGTGAATTTCTGACTAATTATTTCCAGTTCATTGTCCAATAGTAGAGTGTCCCAGTTCATATTCCTTATTGCTGTGTGAAATTGTTCCTGTTTGCTCCTTGGAATGCCAATGAACTAATTCTTTCCGGAATAGGCTGAAAATCGCTGTCTGGTTAATGTTCTTGTTATCAGCACCATGTTATGATCTGAGAGACTACTTTGAATCACCCACCAATCTCTTCACAGTATGGCGAGTGAAATATCTAATATTTTCATACCTTGTCCAATGCATTGCACAATTTGAAGCAGCAGAGGGATCTTTTTTCTTTCCCATATTGCTTGAAACATGTGGCCTGCTTAATAATGTGGAACATCCTTCTTAAGGATTTTTTCTTTAATTCGGCTCACCTGGCAAACTAATTATGACAGGTTTCTGAGATTGATTTCAGTGACCCAAAGAGCCTGGAGACACAATACCATCCATGATTTTGATTGAAAAACAAAATATAAAATCTTATGACAACTAAATCCAATTTGCATGATTATTTGGAACGTGGTGTATATATGAATTTTCTTGTGGTTTAAGGTGTGTATAAGTGATGTACTGTATAATATCTGTCAATGTATATATGAGATTATTTAAGTAAATAATATAGAAATACTACTACATTATTCCTTGCCTTATGTCTGTTAACAATTGGCCTATAGTCTACAAATTTAAACAATAATGAATGCTTATGTGTGGGATATTGATGTTGTATAGAGTATGTGATGATAAGTAGGGGCATGACATGTATGTCAATTAAATATTAAGTAAAATCTTTTTTAAATGTATCCCATGCAGAAATGTAATATATTGCCATATATGTATATAAATGTATGTCTTATATCGGCATATATGGTGGAAGCATTCTAAATGTACAAAAATTGGTAAAAGGCACCTGAAGGACTCCCTAGACCATGAGAAACAAAATTCTCTGGTCTGATGAAACACAGTTTGAACTCTACGACCTGAATGGCAAGCGTCATGTCTGGAGGAAACCAGGCACCACTCATCACCTGGCCAATACCTTTCCTACAGTGAAGCATGGTGATTGCAGCATCATGCTGTGGGTTTGTTTTTCAGTGGCAGGAACTGGTTTGAAGGAAAGATGAATGCAGCAATTTACAGAGACATCCTTGCTGAAAACCTGCTCCAGAACACTCTGGACCTCAAGCTGGGTAGAAGGTTCATCTTCCAGCAGGACAACGACCCTAAGCACACAGCCAAGATAACAAAGGAGTGGTTACAGGACAACTCTGTGAATGTCCTTGAGTGGCCCAGCCAGAGACCAGACTTGAACCCAATTGACCATCTCTGGAGATATCTGAAAATGGCTGTGCACCAACACTCCCCAACCAACATGATGAAGCTTGAGAGATCTTGCAAAGAAGAATAGGAGAAACTGACCAGAAAATAGGTGTGCCAAGCTTGTAGCATCATACTCAAAAAGTCTTGAGGCTTTAATTGCTGCCAAAGGTGCTTTCAACAAGGTATTGAGCAGAGGCTTTGAATATTTATGTGTTTCTTCCGGTAGAAATTTGAGGGAAATAATGAATTTCATCCATTTTGGAATAAGGGTGTAACATAACAAAAAGTTGAAAAAGTGTAGCGCTGTGAATACTTTCTCTTTTCACTGTACATAAACCATCACATGTATTCAGACATGCATTTGAGAAGCATATACTTGGTCTTGCCATCATTAATTACCAAAAAAATTCTGTATGACTACTGTATAAAGGCAGATTGGGGTTCAGAAAGGTTCTGGTTGGCCATAGAGGCAATAGCATGAACAACAGTATCATCTGCATAGGGGTATATTTTTCCGGTTATTTATAACTGAACAGAGCTTGGGAGCTCACAACTAACTAGTTACCATTATTAATAATGTTTTACTCTTTCAATTTAATCCACTGTTTAATACATTTTGGTCTTAATTAGGAACTTCCCAAAACTTGTGAACTTAGCTGGAACCAGAAAAGTACTTTTACTTTGTACTTTATACAACTCTGGTGGATACCCAGAGGGTTCTACCTGTTAAATATTTGTCAAAAGGTTTAATCCAATTGATGACAGCCTCTTAAAACGTATTGTGGGATTTACAGTGTCAAAAGTCTTAGATAAATCAAGAAAAGGACCCGTACAATGCTTCCTTTTATCAATAACACTTATAATGTCATCCAGTACCAGCGGAGTAGCAGCGGAGGTGGTACAATGACCTGGTCTGAAGCCAGGTTAATGTGGATTCAAAATACAAATTCAATCTAAAAAGGAGTTTAACTGAACACAAGAAAGCACAGAGATTTGTCCGTAATTGTTTAAATCTCTGCTCATTGATGCAACAGTGTAACTGTTAAATGTACATACATATATATCTTACATAGTCACATTTGCATTCTAACACACCTTGATCGTCAAGTAGTATTTTGTGGTCACTGCTTACTGTTTACAGCCTACATATGTATATATTATGCTTGATCTCTAGTCCCCATCTTATATCATAGTTATTTACAGAGATGGTGCTTATTTTCATTTTTTGACATTGCACATCTTTTTGTTTTTATTATTATTTTTACTGCATTGTTGGAGATGGAAACAGGGAGCAAGATTTTCAATATACATGACACGTGTGTGTGACAAGTTAACTTTAAACTTGTTAACTACATACAACCACAAAAAGTGTGGGGTTGCTTATTTTTTTGCAGTTTAAGGTTGTATTTCCCTGGGATTGATGTTACCAGGTAAAATAATGGTTACACTTTATTTGGAGAGTCCGAAATTCCATCTGTAGGTACTCTACAGATAGTTTATTAATAGTCATATCATCAACAAACTATCAACAAACTATCTGTTGATAAGCAACTAATATTGTCGATTAAGGGTATGGGAAAGTTTAGAATATGTTTTAGGGTAATGGTTAAGGTTAGGCTTAACATTAGGGGAAGGGTTAAGGTTAGGATTAGGGATAGGGTTAGTAGATAGTTTGTTAAAATATTGTTGTTAGTCTTCATATAATCTGTAGAGCATCTACAGATACACTTTTTGGACTCTCAAAATAAAGTGTTATAAATGTATTATTGTCAGCAGAATGTTCTCTTTTACTTTGTGGTTCTAGCATCTATCATTTGGTGCTATTTGTAGAATTACCAAGAGTGTAAACTGGCATGTCAATTCACCACTAGTTAAGGATATAGTATTTACATTTTCTGGTACATTTTCGGTAAATCTATCTTGTTTTGAAAGTTGAAAAATATTTGTTGGGCTTATGCATACTTTACATCACCCAGAAACCTGCTGTATTGTAAAAATATTTAATGTTTTCTGGACACCAGGGTTAGCACTTGTGTTCTTATAAGTTCCATGTGATCTTTGGTGACCACAAAGAGTCAGGACAATGATATGACATACCATCCTGGGTAAGACCATGGCATTCGTAACAGAGTTTGATTCTCACTGGGGACCAATACGCAAAAGTTTGAAAAATGCACACAGTCAATACTGTTATTCCCTCCGGATAAGAGTGTCTGCTAAATTACGTAAATGTAAATGTAGGGAGAGATCTGGTAGAGTGAATGAATACTATAGGCTGGTGTGTGTTTCGGTAGGGGATTAAATGAAGACACAAAGCAAGGACACTAATCTTGAAGAAGACGGCTTGGCACGATGCATTAAGGTTTGGGTAATTCTTGGCTGAAGTGACAGATCGCTGATAAATGGGTCTCACTCTCCACTGTTACCCAGTGCCCATCTGCCCTGCCAAACTCTACTGATACACTGTAAGCTAGTGTGTGTGTTCATGTGTGTGTGTGTGACAGTGTGTTTGTGTGTGAGAGATTGTAAGGGGTAAGGGAGAGAGAACGCTATTTACAGAAGCCTTCATTTACACTGGAACATCTTGATATTTGATATAGGAAAGAGGTCTGACAAATCTGAAATACAGTAATGTTACAAAGCCACCTAACGCACACACAGACCTGCCAACACTCAAATTGGCCCAGTCTTTGACAGCTGAGGGTCTCATGGCCCTCTGGGAAGGACCAGGAGAATCAAGTGACAGGTTCAGCATGTTGGACATATCACAGGCTTTTTCCATTCACACAGTCTGCTGAAAGACAGAGTGTATGATGGTCAATGTGTGAGTGTAAATGAGCGCATCCATTTGCATGATTAGCAGAAAGCAATTCTCATATTGTTCCCTGTAAAATGTAATTATGTATTTTCACCGCAATGAACATGAATAAAACCCCATTCAAACTTAACTTTCTCTTAAAATTGACTAGAGGCAGAAAGATTGTTAAGGTTAATATGGTTAACCTGATGAAGGTCTACGGACCGAAACGTTGCAATTAAAATTATTTGTTACTAGCTATAGACGGTGTGCGGGAGTTCCTTTTATCAGGTTAATATAGAAGCAAAAAATGTCCTTGAAATTACCGTGCTGCGTTGCTGCCTGGGTCTGTCCACAATGCAGAGAAGATCTGTTAGTAGCAATTCCAATTCAGTTGGTCACATGGTACTACACTAGGGGAACGTGCCTGCTCGTGGACATGAAATGAAATGTTGAGACAGCCTCCCTGACTTTTTCTTTCAATCTGTTTACCTTGAGATGCAGCCCACAGTTGTGTCTTGGTGTTAGCTGTCACAGGGATGTTTGTCATTTTTCCTTTGTTCCTAGTGAAAAGAACAGGTTTGCCCTGTGGAGGACATACTGTGAAAACAGGGGACAGATCGACAAAGGATTCTTTTCCAGCTTTGCCCTCGCTCGTGAGGCTTGTTGCTGTAACGGACTCCCACATGTTATGCCTGGTGTGTTTCAGCCTGTAGCTTGTCTTTGTGTTGCCACTGTCTTACTTCTGGTCACAGTGTCTAAAGAAGAACTACTCTCTTTTGTAGGATCAGGGGAGACATCCACTAAAATACTAAGGGCAAAGTATGTCATCACAGCTTAACAGTGGCTCCGTTCCCCTAAAACATCTGGCTCATTTGGCTCCCGAACTGCTATTTGTTTCAATTTATTGAAACAGAACGAGTACAGTAAAAGAAGTGCAAACTCTAATGTAATTGTGAAAAAGTTACCTACATGGGAGCATGAAATCTCCATTCTAAATAGATGAATTGATTGCATGTTTTTTTTTATTACCCGATATTACCCCCAAAATGTATTGTCTCTGCAGTGTGGATGACTTCTTTACAATCATTGCTCAAAGATGCATTATAGTTACATTAATTTGTCAGATTGGGGGAAATTTCACTGGAGAAAAAAAAAGAAAAATATTTTGTATTAGTTAAGTAGATGTTACCACTCCTAGATCCAATATGCGAATTCCCAGACCGAAACCACACTTTTTTGTTTAGTTTTTAAAAAGATTCAGATTTAATAAAAAAATTAAGGAAATCATAAAACAAAATGAAAGGGTCTTGTCAGCAACATGACTGTGGGTTTAATCACAGAAGTATAGTTTGTGATCATAATAATGTGCCATGTGCCAATCACAACCATGTGCGCTATCTTTGCCATCCCATGGATTTGTCCAAGGAATTGCAGAGCTGCCGACAACGCAGGATTAGGAACTAAGAGGAACATGCATCTTTACAATGATAAAGATAAAAACAAATTTAAAAAAAAAGTATATTTATGAAAGAAGTAAATGTGGAATCTTTTAGATGAGAAAATAAAAATGTCTAACATATTAAGGAGATTTTAAAAATACTAAAAAGAAGATCATTAACAAATATGAATGTGAGCAATGTAAGGCAATGTGCATAAGAATGGGAATGTGTTTTGTTTGTTTGACTTATTTTTTTGTTGAATATTCTCCGCATGTAATAACAATCAACTAAATAAGACAGGACCTAGCCTAGCCATAAAATAGAAATAATGTAGAACGTAAGAAGGGTAGGTGTAATAAGCTGTAAGAGTTAAGATTACACTGCATAAATTAAAGGGAAAAATTGGTTATTTTTCTTTTTTCTCTTTCTCTTCTTTTAAGACTTTATGTTATGTATGTGATGTTGTATAATCGAAATAAACTAAACTAAATTAGAGGGAATTTGGGAGGAGAGAAAAATGGGGAAAAACCACAACAAAAGAAAGTTAATGTTTTTCATTTATTGTCTAATCGGATTACACAGTAATTGTCATGACATTTAATCACCCAAGAGAAGCTATAAGCAAACTTTTATCAGCACTAACAGTTTTGTCCCTCTGTTACTCCAACTATTAGCTAAATAACAACTTTACATGGTTTGTGCTGTAGTCTATTTTTTTCTCATACACTGTAACATTGAGTATTTACATTTTAAATTTTTCATTCCATCTTCACTTGATTAACCGTGCAGTATCTCCTAATATCTTGCCATTTTATGTACTTTGTGACAACAAATGAAACATGACACTTTATGATATATTTTTTTTCTCTTTGTTTTAAGAATTATTTGCTGTTTTTCACATCGCCAGTTAACTGGTGAATTTACAAAATGGGAAATATATTTCAGATCATGCAGTTAAGCAGTCTATTCTGTTTTACCTACTTGTGTTTGTGGCTGACCTCTGCCTGCTCAAAGTAAATTATTGAACTTGATAATTGGATAATTTTTTTCTTCCTGACAATATGGCCAGTAGCCAAGAAATCTACCATATTCAAGTAATTTATCAGCTAAAAGTTGGTTATAGCTAGCTACCAAAATCCCTGTTCCCAACATTAACAAAAAGAGCTTTTAAAAAGAATGACCTATCACTAGTCATGAACAAGATACAAACCCTGGCCTGCATGATTCAGTTGTGCTGTGAGACAGCGACTTAGATAACTGCACCACACAGAGGCCTACAGGGATCCACTTTTAATAGTCAGGCCCCAGGGATCTATAAGTGAGTAATGGATCCCTGCCTGGCTTGACCTGAGATAGAGAGAGAAGGTTCAAATACATGTTGTTTAACAGATGGTAGCAGGGGAGCCAGTTCATGTGAGTACTGAGGCTCTGCCAACCATAGGACCCTATTTAGGCAGGCTTCAGCCCTTCCGTCTTTTATCTCACCCCCCTGAAAATATGAATTAATTATTTTCTGAAATCAATTTAATCCCCTTGTAACATGTTTGATTTTCCAAAGTGTGCAGACGTGATTGAATGGCAACAACCACAGCAGTGAACAACCAGAACTCTTCTATCATCTAAGATATTCTATAGTAATATACTCCAGTTTGCATTTTTCTATGGAAACCTCCCTCGTGCTTATGTTAGTACAACACATGCATTACTGAAAATGTGGTAGAGTGGAGTATCTTATTTTATTACCATCTTAGATATCATCCACTCAGCAATGTTGTGTTCCTCCCCTTTCCAGTCATTTGTTTTAAACCACATGGAGGGAATTGTGGGCATTACAGACAGACAGCATAGAGACTGTGAACATAGATGTCACATGAGTAAGATACATTTAGATAGGTCATTTCTAATGTTAAAGAATTGTTGTCTAATTATTCATTTCACATCTATCATATTCTAACTATAGATTTAGTTAACAAACAGAAGCTAGTGTTGCTTGCTAGCTAATAACATTACAGCAGTAGCTAGTTTCTCATTCCAATGTAACATATCAAAACAGCTAACATTGGCTAGGTAAAGTTAACTTATCAGTCTCTCATGAATGTTCACTGGAAAGTATACAAGTTTGTATACATAGTATCCTAAAGAAATGTATCTTTCTAAAAAGATGGATATACAAAATAAGTTTGTTGTCAAACGTGGGCAGATAACAGCAGATGCCAGTTGAAGGTTGTAGCCTACTAAACAGGCAGCTTCAATGTAGTCTGACTGACAACAGTTTCTTACATGCAGTAGCTCCGACTGCCTTTCACACTTCGATAGCACCTAATATGATTTTCCCTTTCTCCAACTAGCAAAGGTATTCAGTGGATTTGAATGTTAGATATTTTATTGAATGTGGATTTTTCCCCACTTTCCACTATTTACATTGCCTTGCGAAAGTATTCGGCCCCCTTGAAAATTTCGACCTTTTGCCACATTTCAGGCTTCAAACATAAAGATATAAAACTGTAATTTTTTGTTAAGAATCAACAACAAGTGGGACACAATCATGAAGTGGAACAAAATGTATTGGATATTTCAAACTTTTTTAACAAATAAAAAACTGAAAAATTGGGCGTGCAAAATTATAAGTTAATACTTTGTAGTGCCACCTTTTGCTGCAATTACAGCTGTAAGTCGCTTGGGGTAAGTCTCTATCAGTTTTGCACATCGAGAGACTGACATTTTTGCCCATTCCTCCTTTTCCCTTATTTGGCTCCATCCATCTTCCCATCAATTTTAGCCATCTTCCCTGTCCCTGCTGAAGAGAAGCAGGCCCAAACCATAATGCTGCCACCACCATGTTTGACAGTGGGGATGGTGTGTTCAGGGTGATGAGCTGTGTTGCTTTTACGCCAAACATAACGTTTTGCATTGTAGCCAAAAAGTTCGATTTTGGCTTCATCTGACCAGAGCACCTTCTTCCACATAGTTGGCGTGTCTACCAGGTGGCTTGTGGCAAACTTTAAACAACACTTTTTATGGATATCTTTCAGAAATGGCTTTCTTCTTGCCACTCTTCCATAAAGGCCAGATTTGTGCAGTATACGACTGATTGTTGTCCTATGGACAGACTCGCCCACCTCAGCTGTAGATCTCTGCAGTTCATCCATTTAGCGGGACGGCTGGGTCTTGGTACATTTACAGTGGTCTGATACTCCTTCCATTTCAATATTATCGCTTGCACAGTGCTCCTTGGGATGTTTAAAGCTTGGGAAATCTTTCTGTATCCAAATCCAGCTTTGAACTTCTCCACCAAAGGAATCTCGGACCTGCCTGGTGTGTTCCTTGTTCTTCATGATGCTCTCTGTGCTTTCAACGGACCTCTGAGACTATCACAGAGCAGGTGCATTTATACGGAGACTTGATTACACACAGGTGGATTCTATTTATCATCATTAGTCATTTAGGTCAAAATTGGATCATTCAGAGATCCTCACTGATCTTCTGGAGAGAGTTTGCTGCACTGAAAGTAAAGGTCCTGAATAATTTTGCTCACCCAATTTGTCAGTTTTTCATTTGTTAAAAAAGTTTGAAATATCCAATAAATTTCATCCCACTTCATGATTGTGTCCCACTTGTTTTTGCTTCTTCACAAAAAATTTCAGTTTTATATCTATATGTTTGAAACCTGAAATGTGGCAAAAGGTTGAAATGTTCAAGGGGGCCGAATACTTTTGCAAGGCACTGTAAGTACAATTCAATGTTTATGCTTGTCAGAAGGGATAGGAGGAGGAGCAGGATGGAGAGGCCACAGGTGTGTGAGAGAGAGCAGGAACCAGGTGAGTGAACAAATAGTGAAGACATGGTGACTAGAATGCCAAGAGGAAGCTTTCTGAAAAAAGATATGTATTGTCCACACTGATTGCTGGCCACACCAAATGGTTTCCTCCTTTCTAAACATCCCTACTTCCTAGACCAGTGATTCCCAAATCTGTCCTCGAATATCCCTAGACGGGCAATAGCTTAACTGTAGCTCTGAATTAGTACACCAAATCCACTAATCAATTGGTGGATCTTAATTGGGGATGCCGGACTCACCGGGACCAGAGTGAATGGAACAGTGTGTAGCGCATCAAACCCATTGTGTAATACAATTCCGTTTCCCCCGGTCCGGACGGTAATTCGAGCCCGGCGTCCCCAATTAAGATCCACGACCTTGGCTTGTTCATTAGTATACAAGTTGACTCAGGTTTGCTAGCTCAGGTGTAGTTCAAATACATGGACTGCCTGGGGGTACTCGTTGGGAGGTTTAGGAACTACTGTCCTAGGCAGATGAAGGCTGAAGTAACTGGCTAAACTATTTGGTGGACATGGATACAGTTATTTAGGGCAGTGGTTATTAAAGCTTTCCTGGGGACAGCCTTTTAATGTATTTGATGTATCCCATACGGAAATCTAATGTATGGCCATATGTGTATATAACTTAAATGTCCTATATCGGCATATATGGTGGAAACATCATCACATATATGTACATATATGTCAAAATATACAAAAATTGGCAGTTTTTATATATGTGACATACATTTCCACATTTGACATCCATATCTGGATTTAGCTATGGTTTACAGAGTGTATGTAATGTATAAAATCTGTCATTGTACCTATGAGATTATGTAAATAAATAATATAGAAATACTTCTACATTTATTCTAGCCTTATTTCAGTTAACAATTCATCTACAAACTTAAACAAGAATGAATACTTATGTGTGAGGCATTGATGTTATATACAGTAATATATATGATGATAAGTAGGGGTATGACATGTATGTCAATATTTGGTAAAATCTTTTTTAAATGTATCCCACACGGAAATCTAATGTATGGCCATATATGTATACTTATATGTCAGATATCGGCATATATGTTGGAAACATCATCACATATATGTACAAACTGTATATTTTTTAAATATACAAAAATTGCCCGTTTTTATATGTGACATATATTTCCTCATTTTGTAATTCAAATGTTGTAATCAAAATATATGGTCATATATTTTCAAATATATGTTAACATTTTTCATATGTATGGCCATATATGGCCATATATTAGATTTCTGTATGGGATCTACTCATTATCAGGCACTTGGCTCCTTGATTCAGGTGAGCTAGTTTAGGGCAACAACAAATTAATGAAATGGCTGATATAAGGAAACAGGACACATAGGATACCTACGCCAAGGATGGTGTAAGGGCAGCTCAGAAGCCCCGACGGTCGGGGTCACCAGAGTACTGACTATTATTCTTGTGTCCTCCTTTTGAGGATTGGACTTCTGTTTTATCATGGCACGTTTCTGTTTGGACATTATTTATATGCTCTTTGTATTGGTATACCTGCTGGAGTCTCCTGGGACTGTTCCTGATGGTCTACCCATCTTTATGATTG
>JACXGM010028550.1:0-14010 GCA_016801145.1 Umbra pygmaea | reverse complement strand
ATGTGCTTGCACTATTAGGAGCAGTAGGTGTGTCTGATGCTGTGAGAGCTTTTTATGATGATGCACTGTATCAGGTGACTGACAATGCAGGCCTGAGTGATGAAGAGTGATCCATGCTAGTGATGAAGATCTCTCACACACACACACAGACACACAGACACATAGACACAGACACTCTCTCTCACACACACAGACTGTCTCACACACACACACACACACTGTCTCACACACACACACACACACACACACACACACACACACACACACACAGGCTCTCACACACTGTGATTTGTTTTATGTAAAGCGGACAATGGTTCTACTTTTTTATGAGTTCGACACTTTGCCAATGTAGGCCTATTTATTATAGATTGACTTGCCTATTGAATATTGTTATCAGTATTGAATATTTTTAATAATTTGTTTTTCATGCATATGTAGTGGACAAACTGGTCCTACTTGTTACAGGTTTGACACTTTACTAAAAATGACTGAATGTATTACTAAATAACTTATTGAATATTGTTATCATTACTTTTCAGGTTCAGCACAAAATGACTAATAGCCTAAATGTGTTTCTAAATGATTTGAATATATTTTTAACATTGTTGTATTTAAGGACTGGTATTTTTGTGTTTTAAATTATTTGTTGTATGTGGTGGACAATATTGGAATGTAACATTGGAAATATTTATTTTATTTTTACTATTTTATTTTACTACTTATTTTATTTGGGCTTTTATTTATTTCATGCATTTGCAGTTGTTTAATTTATACTCAATTATATGTTGCATTTTGTCTTTTTTTTTTTAAAGACCATGAATTTTGGAAAAAAATTGATGGATTTATAGCATTTTGAAAAAATATAAAATTAACTTTGATTTCATCATCAACAATATTGTTGTTTGATTTAATATTCATTGTTCAACATGTTCAGACTGATCCAAAAAAAGCATTTTAACCTGATAAGTTGAATATTCACAAAATGTGTGGGTCTAGGTAAAAAATGTAATTTTCCTGAAAACTATTGAAATGGATTTATAGTGTTTTGGAAAAGAGCTCCTCATATCCAATTGTAATAATAAAACTCTGATGTAGTTGGTCCATCATGTGTCTGATGACTCAATTTATCAATACTCTCATAAATCTCTCAGCAAGTCTCACACAATCAAATGTTTGTTTTTTATGCCTCATTTTATACCCGATACATCAGTATCTTGACACAGGTAATCTTGAAGTGCGACACAGGTATCATTCAATATCACATGACAGAATGTTTCGACACACTTTGTCATGTGACCAGGAGTGTTTTGGAACTTTCTCTCAATACATTAACACAGTTTCGACACTTGAGTGTCAAGCGGTCCATCACTACTCGTCTGTGCTCCGTGGTATACTCTGAGGACTGCTTCATCAACAAGACAACCAATTACAATACAGAATGTTGTGTAATGTGAGTAGTACAGAGATCTTTGTAGTTGGAAAGTCGTGTTGTGTATTCCAGCCATAACTGTCAATTTTTTAAATCACCCCTGCTCAGCAGAAACATCATAATAATCTTTAAATTAGGACACTACCAAAATCATCTGCACTTTCAGTCTCATACTCTGTCCTTTATAAAACAGTATTTGATTATCTAATATTTTATATTCTTTTCTCTCATGTTTTCAGCTCAGAATATATCTCAAAATGGAGTCTGGACGAACAGTAAAGATTAATTCTTATGGACTGTTTGTTTTTATTTAAGGGGCTACCTGAGGAGTTTTGGGATCTTTAGTCAAAATAGACCTGACCCTTCCTTCGCCAGCAATACATTTTCTATGACACTCCAAAATGTTTGCGAAACGAGGCATGACCCTCCCCAACAATTTATTGATGCATTTTGTACTGGTTTGCGCTTGGCAAAGATGTACAGATAGCCACTGGTTGTTTACAATCATGACATACATGACTTAACCTCTGCTTTCTCATCTCACACATTGCAATCTACATGGAAACTAAATGCACACTTACACATCATCCAATATAATCCATTGTTACCGAGCATTATAATCCACCGTTACCGAGCATTTTACTTGCAAATGTTCAATCACTTGACAATAAAATGGACGAACTTCATGCTCGGATTATCTTCCAGTGGGACATTGCAAACTGCTGCGTGCTAGCGTTCACAGAGACCTGGCTGGATCCCACCATCCCGGACACGGCTGTTACGCCAGCTGGTTTCTCCATCTTCCGGCAGGACAGAACCTCGGAGTCAGGTAAATATAGAGGCAGAGAAGTTTGCATTATGGTTAACTCTCGTTGGGGTTCGGATGCCGCAGTTATTTCAACACACTGCTCACCGGACCTGGAGCTACTAACTGTAAACATACGCCCCTTCTATCTCCCCCGGGAGTTTACGTCCGCTATAATCACAGCAGTCTACATCCCTCCGCAGGCGGATAAGGTGCGCGCGCTTGAGGGAATATATGGAATAATAAGTGGCCTAAAGGACGCTCATCCTGAGTCTGTTTTTATTGTTGTTGGAGACTTTAACAGGACAAACATGAAAAAAATGCTGCCCAAATATTACCAGCACATTTCTTTTCACACTCGGGGTGATCAGACACTTGACCATTGTTATTCAACGATCCGTAACAGCATCAAACCCATCCCCCGCCCTGCGTTTGGAAAGGCAGATCACATCTCCATTCTTCTCCTCTCCCTACCTACAGACAACGTCTTAAACAGGAAAAAACGGTTTTTCGATCAATCCAAAAATGGAGTAAACAATCCATCACTACTCTCCAAGACTGCTTTGAAACCACAGACTGGGAGATGTTCCGTTTTGCAGCTGGTGACAACATTGATGAATACACTGACTCTGTCTCAGCGTTCATCACCAAGTGCATAGATGATGTCGTTCCACGGGTCAATGTTAAGACCTTCCCCAACCAAAAGCCCTGGGTTAACAGCAATGTCAGGGCCAAGCTTGTAGCACGGTCCTCTTCCTATAACTCTGGGGACCTGGAGGCTCTGAGGAGGGCCAGATACGACCTACGGAAGGCCATCAGAGATGCTAAAAGAGACTAAAGGGACAAATTGGAGTCCAATTACAACAGCTCCGACCCCAGGCGCATGTGGTGTGGACTGCGGCAGATAACTGAGTACGAAGGCAGTAATAGCTGTGACACCCACCCCCCCGCCTCGCTCCCCGACGAGCTCAACACATTCTTCCCATGGTTTGAGGCGGCCAACATCACTCCTGAAAAGCTGGCTGAGAACCCAGACAACTGCACTCTGTCCCTGGATGTGGCTGACGTAAGAAGAGCTTTCAAAAGAGTGAAGCCGCTGGAGTCTCCAGGGCCAGATGGTATTCCTGGCCGTGTTCTAAGAGGATGCGCCGACCAGCTAGCGGAGGTATTCACCTCCATATTCAACCTCTCTCTAACCTAGTCTGCAGTTCCCTCCTGCTTCAAACAGGCCACCATTATCCCGGTTCCAAAAAAAACTCACATCACCTGCCTAAATGACTACCGCCCAGTAGCACTGACCTCAATCATCATGAAGTGCTTCGAGCGGCTGGTCAAAACCCATATCTGCGCCGCCCTTCCAGACACCTTGGACCTCCTACAATTTGCATACCGCCCTAACAGATCTACAGACAATGAAATCGCACTGACGGCACACACTGCCCTCTCCCATTTGAAAAAAGGGAACACATACGTGAGGATGCTGTTTGGGGACTACAGCTCAGCATTCAACACTATTGTTCCTGCTAAGCTCATTCCCAAGCTCAGGACCCTGGGTTTTATCTTCTCCCTTTGCAACTGGATCCTGGACTTCCTAACGAGAAGATCCCAGATGGTGAGAATGGGCAACCTCCCCTTCTCCACAATGACCCTGAGCACCGGAGCCCCTCAGGGCTGCGTACTCAGTCCCCTCTTGTACGCTCTGTTCACTTATGATTGTGTGGCCAGGCAGTTCTAACATCATCATAAAGTTTGCTGATGACACAACCATCCTAGGTCTCATCTCCAACAACGATGAGACTGCTTACAGAGAGGAGGTAAGAGCCTTGGCTACCTGGTGCCAGAGCAACAACCTCTCTCTCAACGTCAGCAAGACAAAAGAGATGATAGTGGACTTCAGGAAGCAGCAGAGGGAGTGTCCTGCCCCCATACACATCGATGGAGCTGAAGTCGAGAGAGTTTCAGTGTTCAAGTTCCTCGGGGTGTTCATCAGTGACAACCTCACATGGTCCAGACAGACAATCTCGGCAACAAAGTCTGCCCAAAAGCGCCTATACTTCCTGAGGAGACTCAAGAAGTTTGGCATGTCTGTCAGGATTTTAACTAACTTCTACAGGTGCACCATTGAGAGCATCCTCTCAGGCTGCATCACAGCCTGGTACGGCAGCTGCTCCGCTGCTGATCGTAAGGCCCTTCAGAGGGTGGTGAAGTCAGCGGAGCGCATCATAGGCTGCTCCCTCCCCTCCGTGCAAGGCATCTACCAGAAGCAATGCATTAGGAAAACTAAGAACATTCTAAAAGACCACAGCCATCCAGGCCGTGAACTTTTCTCACTGCTGCCGTCTGGCAGACGTTACCGGAGCATCAAGGCATGGACTACCAGACTTAAAAACAGTTTCTTCCCCCAGGCCATTCGGCTGCTCAACATGGAACACTGACACTGATCACAAACCATCTGTTGAGCACTAACATTCTCTGGTCACTTTATGCTCTCTACATCTGGGCCCGTATTCATAAAGATTCTAAGAATCCTCTTAGAAAACTCCTAATTTAGCTTAAAAACTTTTACGTAGGAGTCTTAGCTTAAGATCGATTCCAGACCCATCTAAGAGCAACTCTGAGCAAGGTAAAGACAAAAACTCTTATCTTAGTGAGGAGGCAGGGCTGACCCCGTTGCTATGTATGACACAATCTTTTGAAGACTGTGATTGGTTGGTTGTCCAAGAAGGAAAAGCGATTTTAAGTATTCCGTGAAACTGTCACGGATTTAGAAGTTAAGGATCCGTGGCAGTTTCACCGAATTTTCGGCCATTCCGTGAAACTACCACAGAGTTTGAAGTTAAGTGTCCGTGGTAGTATCATGTATTTCGGAGATCACGTTGAATAATTCGGATGTGGATTCCATCAAATACTCAGACAACAAGGCTGCTATATTCATAAATGCAGTTTTTTTATGCCTGCAAGGTGGGAATGTCCAGTGGAAAGGAAATGAACTGCGACACAATAAGAGGTTCTGAAAGTGCTGTAATTGTTTGTGTGATCACTCTGCTTACAGAAGGTTGTGACAGACCCAAGTCATCACTGCTACATTGTTGCATTTTCCCAGTTGCCAAATATCATAATGTTCTGATTACTTTCATTTCTGGCACTATTACATTTCTGCGCTGTGTCTGAGATGTTAGCGTGTCTCAAATAAGATCGGTCACAAACATGATCCCTGCACGATCTAATCTATAGCTTCTTATTGACTCAATATCATCCATTGTCTGCAACACATTTCTTCTCCCTCTTCGTAATTCCGCAGTTTTCTCCTCTACTGAAGGAACTCTTAAGCCTCTTAAAAGTCCTCGTCTGTACTCAAATTTTGGCCTTAGGACCTCTTTTAAGAGTTAAGATGCTTTCTGAATTACTTTTTTCTTTACTAGGATTTTTTTTAATTTTAAGAGTAAACGCACACATTTCTAAGAATTTTCTTAGAATTTTCTCACTAGGAGCTACTCTTTGCATTAAGATTCTTTATGAATACGGGCCCTGATGTAGAGGAATTCAAATGGACCTTGTAAAGCAATTTTCCATGCCATTCATAATATTTATTACTTCTACTGTTGTACATTTTCCAGATCACTGCTCAGTACATAGCCAATTATTATTATTACTATTGTCATTTTTGTTTTAAAATTCTTTATATTGTTGTAAATCTATTTAAGCCCACTGCATACATGTGACGAGCCGTGTCAAAAGAATTTTTCTGCTTAGAATGATGTGATGTCATTCGATGCATATGATAAATAAACGACTTTGACTGCTTCAACCCCATATTATGCCTAAGCATGTTACACACACGCTGGTCCATTGGGTTTGGCGTGTCAGTGTCACGATTTGCCTCGCCGAGGCGTGAACATTACACCCATTATGAAGTTGCTCTACCAGCAGGGGGGCGATACTTTTCAAATCATGGTGACGTAGCAGAGTGTAAATAGTGTAGATTTAGCAGGTTGGTAGGATGGGGATCGTGGATGGGCAAATAAACATGCAAATCACATCCCAGAGGTTTGAAGTTCAAATCCAGGCGGACACTTTGCATATATTTTGTTTTCTATTCCAGCGCGACGCAAACGTGTTGCACATTTTTATCCTTTTTTTTCTCACTGTCACCAAGTTTCCTAACAATACATTAGAACGTAAAACATGTTATATGGTGTTAACAGCAAGTGGTTAAGTTTAGTGTAAGGGTTTGGGTAGGGCTTAGATTGAGTTAACAGCAACGTTTCTCAGTGGTTTCGTCCCCGGCGAGGCAAAACGTGACACTGACACGCTGAACCAGCGTGTGTATTACATGCTTAGGCGTGATGGGTTGACTGCTTGCCTGTTCGTCTATATTAAAATTGGTATCCCATATTCGGAATACAGTATGCAGTATCGGAACCATTCTTTTTTGATTGTTTGTCTCTCTAAAAATGTCACAAACAGTTCAAGGGTACCAACAACTCCTCCAACACTCTCTGGAATCCTTGTAATTTTGGAGCATCAATAATAAAATCTTGGGCCCATTATTGTTGGGTCAGACCAGGGGCGTCACCAGACCCAGGCTATCAGGGCTGTAGCCACGGTTGGTTTTTTTCAACCCCGGGTGTTCTGCAAGCATGTTCTACAGTGACGGAATCAACATTTGCAAGGCATGCCAACAGTGCTTTGTGAATGTAGACATCTGCATGCTCTGTTTCAGTTGTGCGCCAGTTGGAGAGATCGTCGATATCCATCAATGAATCTTAACAGGCACTGAATTGTTGAAGTTGAAACTAATAGGCAGTTAGGGATTTTGTTTCTAAAATCATAGAGCTTTGTTTATTCTTCTAGAGGACACGCAAGAGAAAAGGATTTGTCCAGGTTTCCCTGTACTCTCACACTGTAGCCTGCTGTATCCGACAATGTACACAGTTGTCTGCTTATGGTTAGGGACCGTCAATAATTTACATGTCTCAAAGTAATTTATATATATAATGCCCACATTTAAACAAATTTATCCCCCAACCCTTTCCCTGGCTGGCACTGAATGCACAACTAAAATAGTCCTTTGAATAATAACACCTTTTGTAGACAATCCCACAAAATGATAATGAACACAAAATGTAAATTGAACACTTTTTAATATTTTGAATACATTGTTGAAATATTTCAATAAAGTTAATATGCATGTTTTAATGCACAATTAGAAAAGCTTTAAGAAAAATAAAAAAAATATAAAAAAATAATGTTATACATTTTCATAATAGGAGTAATATTATGCTGAGGGCAACTGTATCTGTAATCTAGTAAGTTCTGAAATTTAAGTGTAAACTCTAGACATTTTTTCCCTTCATACTTAATTTGCCTAAACTTGGCTATGGTCCACATGAAAAAAATATATAAAATGTCAGCAATTCAAAAAATTTCTTAGAACGGCCATTTACGCCACTGGGGCGAGGGCAGTTTATTGAACAATTCAATTGTGTTTTTGTTGAATGACTTAGAAACCTGAAAACACTTTTAAAATCTTCACACTCTGACACAACTTTAGATTTTTTTGTAAACATTTTAAAATGTATTATTATTATTGTTTATTGTTTTTATTTAATGACTTTTTAATTGAAAATTCCAAAACATTTCTTAGAAGTCCAAAGACTGTGGGTGTCCTCTAAACAATTTGACAATTTAAAAGTGATGAGGTTTTAAAGTGATTCAACAAAAAATCTATTGCATTTTCCAAGTTTCAAATGTTTATAAAATAAAATATTCTCTCTAAATATCAAAGTATGTTCAACATGTGGTTGTGCTCGCTGACCAATTTCATAGTGTTTAAAGTTTTCTAAGCTACATGGTGAAAAGCTAATTAATTAATAATTTGAGATATGTCATTAATTGACAGTCCCTAAAAGCTGGGTTACGTTGTAGCTGAGTCCATGAAAAACAAGATTTAGGGCCTCATTTAGCAATGTGGTGTAAACACAAAACAAGATGTATGACGCTCTCTACGGGAAAATGTGCAGTCCTTCGCAGAAACTCTGATCCAGGTGTACACACAAAAACAAGTGAAATGAGAAATGGCGACACCATCGGCAGTTGGATGAAACACATGAAACTGTCTGAAACTGCAGACCATTGTGTAAACAAAATCGAAATAATGCCTCTCATTAATAATATGAAGATTTCACAAAGCCATTCTTACAATTAAACATACAATATGTAGTTTTTGGCCGCCAGGGGGATCTCAATCAAAACAATAGCAAAAGATGTACTTAAATTATGTCGGAAAGTAGCATGGGATCATGGGTTTTGTTATCGTCGTCAATGACAACCTTCCAATCTAGTGTCTCCAGTAGAAAAAATGTTCACTGACAAAGTAATGTATTGTTAAAAATATTATAACTTTATTCACGTTATTTTTGGCGGTTCCCTGTTTGTATGTTGGTTAATGACGACGCTAGGCAGTCTAGCTGTTCAGATCTGTGTATTCACAAGCAATAACGTGATCACAATGCCAGCAAACCAAACCAAACCTTTCAACACTTAACACTTGCATGATTTGCCCACAGGGTGGAGTTGTCGCATAAGCAGTGCGACAATACACCCTGTAACATCTCCCTTTCTTTAGTAAGATAACCCAATGTTACATGACATTGAAAACAGACATAAACTTCCATGAACTCAACCTGTTAACTGTGTAGCAACTCTCCAGACCTAATACATGTATCAACTCCCTATAACCGTGGTAAGTCAATATTACATATGGAGACATTGTGTCAATACTAGAGAACTCAAATGTCCTTAAAGACACAGCCGTTGTGGGCCAAACTACTATTTTTTCACCTTATTTGTTTTCCCTTTTTCATTTATTTTTTATTTTTTATCAGTCCCTGCTAAAGGTTTAATCTGTCGCAGGGCTTGATCAGCCTACCACTCCTGGAGTAGGCCTGGCTCTGCTCCCCCTGGTGCGGTGAACTATGGGTCTGTGGTGAATGGGTTTCACCCACGTGACTGGTACCTGTCTGTTCATAATTGTGTTTGCTCACAGTGTCGCCCTCTGCTGCAGGTGCATCCCCAGGATGTTCTGGGGCCCGTTCTGTATACCCTGATGGCGAAGACCTTTCTCTGCAGGTCTGAGATCAACCCTGTTATGACAGTATGTTGTCCCCTCCACATTGACAACATAGGACCTTGGGCCCGCCTGTTGCAGGCACACCCCTTTTCTCCATCTGCCCACCCCGTGCCCTGGGAGTGGCTTCATCCTGATGGGCTGGCCAACATTCAGCTCAGGCAGGTCTTTAGCTGATCTATCATAGGCCAGCTTTGCCCTCTGGTGTTTCACCCGCAGCTTATCCGGTACCTCTGTGATGATCCGGGGCGTCAGCAGCTGCTCCGCCACAGGGAGGTGTGTCCTCAGCCTCCGCGCCATCAGTCGCTGTGCCGGACTGGTGAGCAGACCCTCCGTGGGTGTATTTCTCCAGTGTAGGATGGCCTTCCATGGGTCCTCCCCAGCAAATGCAGCTTTTCTGCACAGGCTCTTCACAATTTTCACTGCAGACTCTGCTTTTCCATTGGCTTTTGGATGTCTTGGCGATGACGTGACATGCTCGAAGCCCCCTCTTTTGCAAACCTCCTAAACGTTCCACATGCAAACTGACATCCACAGTCTGAAATTACCTGGTCTGGTATGCCGTAGCGTGCAAATTGAGCTTTGCATCTCAGGGCCGTGGTTTCAGCTGACAGGTCGGGGAGCAGTTCAACCTCCCAGAAGTCAGAGTAGTGGTCCACCATGAGTAGGAAATCCTTTCCTGCATGGTTAAACAGATCCATGCTCACTATCTGCCAGGGACGTGTGGGGAGTGGGTGAGACATCATAGTCTCCTTCTGCTGTTCATGTGCGTATTCATTACAGACCGAGCATCACTGCACAAAGTCTTTAATTTCCCCCTGCATGTTGGGCCAAAACAGTGTGTCACGGGCCTGCCTGTAGCAAGCCTCACCCCCTATGTGGCTGTAGTGAATCCGCTTTAGCATCTCTGGCCGCAGGGCCTTAGGAACAATGACGCGCTGGCTTCTGAAGAGCACGCCATCCTGCGCGCTTATTTCATCTCTGATGGCCCAGTACTATCTGATAGCTATGGGGGTCTCCTCCCTGCAGTCTGGCCATCCCTCAAGCACGACAGTTTTGAGTGTCTGAAGGCATGCTTCTGTCTCTGTGTGCTGTCGAATTTGTGTGAGACGCTGGCTGGTGACATTCAGGTAGTCTGTCTGCTGGATTGCTGCAGTGTCATACTGCTCCTGCTGCAGGCTACCTGAATGTCACCAGCCAGCGTCTCACACAAATTCGACAGCACACAGAGACAGAAGCATACTAAAGCATAGCTTACTAAAGATGGACACCAATGGGCGGTGATCTGTCTCTGCTGTGACGTCACCCCTCCCATACAGGTAATAGTGGAATCGCTGGCAGGCAAACAGAATGCTCAGGCACTCCTTCTCAATCTGAGCGTAATTTTGCTCTGTCTGGGATAACGCATGGGATGCAAATGCGACTGGCTGCCCTTCCTGGCCTGTTGATGTCATAATACCTCAGAACGGGAGTTGTTGTGACGAGCGTCTTGATCTCCTTCATGGCAGTGTCATGCTTGGGCAGCCAGTGCCACTGCACGTCCTTATCCAGCAGCCTCCGCAGTGGCTCACTGACCTCTGATAAGTGCGGCATGAACTTGGATAGGTAGTTCACAAACCCCACAAAACGCTGCAAGCCTTTTGTGTCTGTGGGGTTGGGCATGTCCAGAGCACCTCTGATCTTATCAGGGTCTGCTTTGAGGCCCTCCGCCGACAGGACGTGGCCATGGAAGCGGACTTCTTTAACACGGAATTGCAGCTTTTTTAGGCTCAGCCTCAGTTTCACTTCTCTGCATCTGTCCATCAGCGCGGTGAGATTGGCATCATGATCGTGGATGGCCTCCTCCTCTGTGTCCCCACAGCCCACTATTAGGATGTCATCTGCTATGGGCTCAATTCCTCTTAAGCCAGCCAGGAGCTCATGCTGCTTCCTCTGATACAGCTCTGACGCAACAGATACACCAAAGGGGAGTTTGAGCCAGCGCTTTCTGCCCCACGGCGTCCAAAAGGTTGTCATCAGGCTGCTCTCTTCGTCCAGGCGGCACTGTAGAAATGCGTCCCATGCATCCACCAGCGTGAAGACACGTGCTTTTGGAAGTTTGTATAGCACGTCATCTAGTGTGGGCATCAGGTAATGGGACCGCTTGAGAGCTTGATTCAGGGGTTTGGGGTCAATGCAAATTCTCAGTTTTCCTGGCTTCTTTACTATGACCAGATTACTTATCCAGTCTGTGGGTTGTGTGACAGTGATCAAGTGACCATCCCTTTCATGTTGATCCAACTGTGCTTTAACTGCTGCTTTGAAGGCTACCGGTACGTAGCACGCTGCTGTCCAGTTCAAAGTGAAGGTCACCCGGCAGAGATTCAATGGGGCTGTAAAAAACATAATGGTACGTGCTGACTAGGCTGTCTTTAGTCAGCATGCGCACCTTACTGTGCTCTACACTATGTAGCTCCTTGGGAATAGTGAAGCATATCAGGCCAAGTTCCTCACATGTGGAACCTGAAAGCAATGGCCTCTGGCTGGATTTTACAATCTCAAAGTTAAGTTTGTGCTTCTTGCCCCTAATGACGCACTGAGTGTTGAACAGGCCCATTGAGTTCATCCATGCACTGTTGTAGAGTTTCAGTTTGGTGAGACTTGGCTGTAGAGCCGTCCTTGGTGCTAGTCTCACCTTGTCTGCGATGCTCATCACATTGCAGGTTGCTCCAAGCTGGCATCTCTGGAGCCCATTCTGCAGTGGCAGGTTAACAAACCACTTTTTTCCTTGTGTGTTCAATGCTCCAATGCTCATTGCTGTGTAGATTTGGCCCTGATTGCAGTCCTCATCATCGTGATCCTCCAAATATGGGGCATCCATGGCATGTAACTGCCATGTGTTTTGGCCTCTTTTCATGCACACTTTAGCAAAGTGATTGGGGGTGCCACATGAGCGGCATGCCTTTCCAAATGCAGGGCACTGATCCCGCCCACGTCTGTGTTGGGTGCCACAGTACCTACATTCACCTGTGCCTCTCATACTCTGTGCCGGTTTGATGGTTGGCTCAAATGGCCTACTGGTAAGCCGTCGTCCTTGTCGCTGACCATCTGCCGCATTAAGGTTTTCCCCAGGCCTGGAGCTGTCCAGCGCCATAGCTTTTAATTTGTTATCCATGGTCTCTGCGGTGCGGCAAATCTCAACTGCGGATGCTAACGTAAGATCTTTTTCTCTTAGCAGACGGCGTCTCGCGCCCTCATCAGTTATGCCCAGGACAAGCCTGTCCCTTATGAGTTTGTCCTTTAGATGACCATATTCACATGTGGCAGCTTTTTCTCTCAGCCTAGTAACAAACGTATCTATGGTCTCCCCCTCTTCTTGTCTAAGATTTCCAAAGACATACCTTTCAAATATCACATTTTTAGCGGGAGTAAAGTAGTTTTCAAGCGCTTGCAGTATGGCGGCTACATCCTTCTGCTGGTCTTGTGTGAGACCCAGGTTGTGCTTATATAAGTGTCGACATTCATTCCCCATTAACCTCCTGAGTGTGGCTGCTTGCACATTTGCATCTTTATCAGAAATTCCGGTCGCCAGCAAGTAATCTTCAAACTCTGCTTGAAAAGTTGCCCAATTGCTGCTTAAGTCACCAGACATCTTCATCGGCTCCGGAGGCGGAATGGATGACGCCATAGTTTAGCTGCAGTGCTACGGCTGCTAGTTGGCTTGCCGTAACAGAATGCAATTACAACTTGTGAACGTTGTAAACATTAATCAAATTAATTTGTCGCTAACAATGTTCTGCACTAAACTTACTTTTGGGTCCTAGACTATCTGACACCATGTTTGTATGTTGGTTAATGACGACGCTAGGCAGTCTAGCTGTTCAGATCTGTGTATTCACAAGCAATAACATGATCACAATGCCAGCAAACCAAACCAAACCTTTCAACACTTAACACTTGCATGATTTGACCACAGGGTGGAGTTGTCGCCTAAGCAGTGCGACAATACACCCTGTAACATTCCCTGGAACTTAGAGCAACTAGTCAAAGGTTATATGACGCAAAAAGCCCGGTAAGATGGTGGTCCGTGCAGTCGCATCTCACTGAGCTCCTTGAGAAGTCCCGATGTTATAGTTAATTAAAGAATATATATCCACTATTACCTGCCATTTGTCCAGCTCTCAGCACGAAAATGAAGAAACATAACAGCGGAAAGCCTCAGACGCAAAAAAGTCTCCCATTTGAAAGCTCTGGGGTGATGAGTGTACACGACTATGCAGATATGGCTAACGCTAGCAAGAACAAACGAGGGCCGACAACTCCAGCCGAAACCCCCGAAAAAACACACACGGAGAAGAAAACGAAAGGGTTGTCTCAAGAAGAAACAAATACAGAAACCATACTGAATGCTATCAGCTCTCTCGGACAGCGTGTAGACATCCGCATGGATGAATTTAGCACGCAGCTGTAACAGCATAGCTCCATGCTAGCCTCTATTGCTAAATCGGTGCAGTTCAATGCAGAAGAGCTAAAAGAGTGTAAAACGAAAATAAAACACCTGGAAAAGAAAGTGGAAATATTGACCAAAGAAAATGAAGATATGAGGGGTCGAGTACTGAATAATGACAGATACAAAAGACGGTGGTGCTTGCGTATCAAAGGGAAAAA
>JACXGM010028549.1:0-14010 GCA_016801145.1 Umbra pygmaea | reverse complement strand
ACCCAGGCCGTGAACTTTTCTCACTACTGCCGTCTGGTAGACGTTACCGGAGCATCAAGGCACGGACCACCAGACTTACAAACAGTTTCTTCCCACAGGCCATTCGGCTGCTCAACATGGAACATAGACACTGATCGCAAATCGTCTGTTGAGCACTAGCACTCTCTGGTCACTTTATGCTCTCTACATCTGATGTAGCAGAATTCAAATGCACCTTTAGAAGCAATTTTTCCATGCCAATCTATAATATTTACTACTTCTACTGTTGTACATTTTCCAGACCACTGCTTAGTACATAGCGTTTAGTATTACTATTACTATTGTCATTATTATTTTAAAATTCTTATATTGTTGTAATTCTTGTTTTTAAGCCCACTGCATAGAATCGCCGTGCCATGTCAAAAATAATTTCTCTGCATAGGATGATGTATGTTATTCGATGCATATGATAAATAAACTTGACTTGACTTGACTTGATGTAGACAGCATAAACTGCAGGGAAAAAATTGTCAATTACCAATCTACCTCACATTAATAATGTTTACTGACTGGTACACGCCCACCTTATTCTGTCGTTAGGAACATTCCAACACAGAAAAGCTTTTTAACATCATAATTTGGGGTAGAAATCTGTTTAACTAACACTTCAGTTAAGTACAGGTCATGGTTTATAGAAATCTGGAAATGGTGGGCATTTATTTTAACCCCCCACCCTCTAGTCCATTCCACACTAATGGAGTCCTCAATATATGCAGAGGAACTCTGTGTGGCAGTGTTTTTGCGATAACTGCAGGGCTTTTGTGATTGACCCTGGGGTGCCTGGAGAAACACAGGGTGAACTTTGTCCCTGAGACGTTACACTGCAGAAAAACAGAACACTAATGAACACGTCAGTTCCCTCCTTCCCTTAAATTTCGTAGTCAACCAGTCAAACATGACTGCCTTTGTTACTGGCTCTATGTTTAGCTACCAGCTACCAACAGCAACCAATTAGCTGGAATTAATATGGTGTTAACGCTCGTCTTTTTAAACAAGTTTTGTGGCCACTGATTAATCCATAGAAAAAAATCACATTAGTTACATGTGGTCTTTAATCATCAACTTTAAAGACTGCTACTGTACACTTGATTAACAATGTACAAATGTAGGAACACAACAAATTGCAAATTGAATGAGATGGTAATATGTGCTCAATTGAATAGAGTGAACTATTAGGTAGGGCAAGATATCTTGGTCATTTTATTGTGGCAGAACAAATAGCCTCTTTTCAGTTTCTGGCCATCTGTCTTTCACTGTCCCCGGGGTGGAGGGCCTTAAAAAACATTTTTGGGTTATAACTATTTCCATTCCAGGTTTTGAAAAAAAAACTTTGGGGACAGCCAAACAAACCTTTTACCACCCTTTTTTTCTGAGAATGAAGTTTAGCGGACACACCTCTTGCAAGTCCCAGACTATGTTGACCACGTTCCGCGTCTTCCTCCACTGGGTTCTGTGGAGTGTTCCGCAGGAAGCGTTGGTGGGAGGTCAGACCAGGAAGGCTGTTCTGTCGCCAGTCATCATCATCCAGACCTATGGAAGTGGTCAAGAGTGTTTAGCAGGAACCTGCAAGCTGAGCACACATCTATGTTGGTTTACTGTACTCACAACGATAGGCTAACAATAAGTACACAAAAGTCCCATCTCCAACACCATGTTCTTTCCCTCACATACAGTACTAGTGCACAACCTTGCCCAGTGCAATCAGCCTAACTGTTAACCTTGACATTTGCAAATGGGTATTGAAAAGGATGTCACACACATCATGCCACCATGCACATGACTGGCACATTATGATCCAACCCGCTGTCCAGGCTACCTGCTCTGTCTTACACAGTGTTGGGTAAAGTTACTTTTACGATTACTTTTCAGTTACTTGTTGAATCCACAGGTTTTGGGAAGTCCCTAATTAAGATAAAATAATCAGGTAAATGAAATTCATATCTTACTGGTGACCATGATTGATATTTTCTTTACTCTCTCTATTTGTTTTATAGGTCACTGTTAAAATATGAACTCCATTTACCTGATAATTTTGTCTTAATTAGAGACTTCCCAAAACTTTACCCAAAACTTCCATTTACCCAAAACTTACAACACCTTCCATGCCAGAGTGGGTGTAGCTGTCTCATCACCCGAATTTGGAGCACGCATGTCCCCTGGTGACGGGGTTTCAAGCCTCTCCCTATTCTAATTTCATTAATTATAAATAATAATTTAAAAACATTGTTAAACAAAAGAACATAACACCTGCCTTTATCTCGAAGCAAAAAAGCTCCACAAGGACCTTTTCAACCCACCAAACATAGCCCTCATCTGAACTTGCAGCCCATTTTACCTGAAATTGTATGCACTCACTGCTGCAATCAGCTTGAGATGAAAGCAACTAAATGACTTCATCCAGTTGTTAAAGTCTGCTCAATCCACATAATCAGCTGAAGACTACACAACGTTATCCCAGCTTGACCAGGAGGCAAACTTTCGCAGCTTTTATTAGCGTTATTACTTTCAGGGAGTAGCCACTTGGCCCAAACCATCAATCAACCAGTGTTTAGTTCAGACCCACATTGAAATGATAATGGGTACCCAGAGCCTGACCAAACCCCGGGAACCACACCCCGGGAACCACACCCCGGGAATGGAGGATGCATCTGAGGTATCGAAATCAATTATACAACACTTTGAAATATAATTCGTTGGGACTTCTACGTCAGAAAATGGAGCTTGAGCATGGAGTAGTACGGGCAACGGACAGTGATATCACTGAGATGCAAAATGAGATGTGTCCTCTGTTGGGCTCAGAGGGGACTGGTCATATTGGAGATGCTTAAGAAGAAAGTGACTAGGAAACAATCAGTGATAATAAGAAGCACCTCTCAACACGTCCACAGAGAACATCAATGTGAATCGAACCTGTGTATCTGTGCCAGAAAAACAAAGAGGATGAAACACCAGGATCTGTAAGCAGCCTTTCTGGTTGCAGCAAAGCCTTTCTTTCACACGGCAACCACATTTCATTCATATTTCATGTGGCCTCGCATTATTGTGATTAGTCATGTAAATAAAATGAGATTTCTTCATTCTTTTCTCTCGGTAATTTACATTTATATTGAATTAGTGACAGCATACACGGGGAGAAAGTGGAGACTTATTATGCTCCGAGATTATACGGGCAGATTTCACCGCCATTGTGTTTTGTAATTAGGGAGGTGGGGGTGGGGGGTGCAAAAAGAAGAAAGGAGCCAGATGCTCTCTCGTGCCAAACCGGTTTTCATTTACTGAGAAATCTGCATCATCTTTCAAACCCCTTCTATCATCCTTCTGTCATAACAGACAGTCAAGCCTTTAACAAATCACGTCATCACTGCACCATATCAAACTAGTGAATTTGTTTAGGGACACAGTGACACACTGGCCAATCCCCTCATCCTAAGTGTAAGCCCAAGTGCTGCATTGCATATAAACTGCATTAAATAAAAAAACAGACAATTCATTGTGTTCACTCTAAAAAGTATACAAAAACATATTTTACTTGTATTTAACCAGGAACAATCCAATTGATTCCAGTGTCACTTTTTAAAAGCTGACTTGGCCCACTAGGCAGCAACAATCAATCAATACGATTCAGAGTTTGTGTAGCGGTCTGAGCTCCAGACTCCTGAGCACGTATATCCCCTGGCGATGGGGCGTTCGAGCCCCTGCTCGGCCGACTCTGCGCCTTTCTTCTCTGTCTCCCTGGCTTTTGCGTCCTTCTGTCCTGTCAGATAAAAATTTATATAAAAATACCCCAAAACAATTCCAAAAAATATATAATAAATAAACAAATCAATATATTCCAGAGTATATGTATTAAAAACATATACAAATAAAATACAACACCTTTTGTTTAAAGTTCTTCAACTAGAGGTGGTAACACGTGTGGCAGATCAACTATTCTTGAGCCCAGTTTTTCCAGACCAGAGAACTAAAGGATGTTTATGCTGCAACATGATTAAACACTTGTGAAGAGTTGGAATACAGGCTTCGGTAGCAATAGATTTTTCTAGGAACATGTAGGTCACATGAACTCCTGTGAAAAACTCCTTGTCTTAGGATGTTCAAAACCCTATTAAGATGATAATTGTTCATATGGATAATATAAAAATGGCATAGTGTCTCTTTCACGTGAAATACAGCAGATCAAAAGTTTAGGTTTAATTCTTCAAGGTCTAAAAGGGTTTAAGTCTGCCTGGCACAAGGTCATGTTTGTTATACCAGTGGAATTACCCTACCGTCTGACCGCTTTGAGATTTTTTTCATGAAAATTTTGATGAAACGAATTAAAGGAAAGAAAGCTTTTGGCCTCTGGAAAGGTCATACTTTGACCTACAGTGAAGTGCCTTTTAATTTTGAATTCAGAATTATCTTGGCTACAACATGAATAAATGAAATAATACATAAATGTCTTACAATGTTGTATGTCATATATATCCCAAAACAATACAAGAATGTATATTAAATATTTTGGTGTATTACGTGTAAATGCATTTACACCATAAAGAATAAGGCTGTAAAACCCATATTGGCATGCCCCCAGGGCTCTTGAACCAGGGTGACAATGTTTGGGGGACATGTTTCTCACTATATTCCTATACGTTTTTATAAACCCAGCCTTTCTCCCTTACAAAATTGATTGTTTTTGTGCAGGATGATATCCTACATGATTACGGATTTGGTATTTTGATAGTTTCACTTCCTGCTTCCTGTCTGTATTGTTTTTAGTAAAAAAGACAGACTGAGACGCGAGATCTCTGGATCTGATGAACCCACATGGATAATCCACCACTCATTATTTGCATCAGAATCTTTCCAACGGCACGTAAGCATTAGTGTCTAGTCAATCATCACAGATTAACACCAAATCAGTTAAACATCAGGGATATTAATCTGTCCAGTTATTAAGCATAAGTGATTTTGTATCAATATCACCTGTTGTGGTGTAACTGAAAAAGTGACAACAGGTGCACTTTAGAGGGAACAGCAAGACAACCCCCAAAATAGGAATGGTTTTGTACGTGGTGGCCACAGACAATTGCTCTCTCCTTATCCTTCCTGACTGATTCAGTTTTATTTTGCTAGTGTCCTTTTCACTACTGGTACCATGAAGCTGTACCTGCAGCCCATTAAGTTTGCACAGTAGGACAGAACAGGAGGAGCACTGCCAGAGCCCTCCAAAATGACCTCCAGCAAGCTACTGGTGTGCATGTTTCTGACCAAAGTGTCAGAAACAGACTCCATGTGGGTGGCATGAGGGCCCGACATCCTCTTGTGGGACCTGTGCTCACAGCACTGTGCACCTCGATTAGGATTCCCCAGATTACACCAGAATTGGCAGGTCCGCCATTGGCGCCCTGTTCTCTTCACAGATAAGAGCAAGTTCACACTGAGCACACCTAACGCTGGTGCAGTGGGCCCTGGTGCATGACAATGCCCAACTGCATGTGGCCAGAGTGTGTAGGCAGTTCCTGGATGACAAAGGCATTGATGTCATTGACTGGCCCTCAACTTCCCCGAACTGGGACGTTATGTATCAGTGCATCCGACGTCATGAAGTAGTGCAACAGTGTGTCCAGGTGCTCACTGATGCCCCAGTACACCATCCGCCGTCTCATCAGAGGCATACCCAGATGTTGTCGGTACTGCATACAGAGATGTGGGGGCCATACTACTGAGTCACATTTGGATTTGCAATGATGAAATTGAGTTAAGTTGGAACAGTCTGTGAATTCAATTGTTTATTTAGATTTTTGGTTGGTGATTTTGGTTTCCATTGACCGTAGTTATGTCATTTTGTTCTCAACAAATTACACAATGTACAGTAAAGACTTTGATGTTTAATATGTTTTGATCATCAAGAGCCGATGTGTGATTTTGGTGTTTCCTTAATTCATTTGCAGTGCACATTCTCGTTCAGTTACCAGCATCCAACAGCTGTAGAACACATATTTCATGACATTTAAAAAATAGGAGAAAGCAGTTAATGATCAGATGTACTGTACTTCCACAGTGTTTGTCAATGAGCATGCTCCGGTCTGTCTTTCATAGAAATTATGCATTTTGTGCTTTTGTGTGTAACAAAGCAATGGTGTGTAGGATTTGTTTTGGGGAATTTTTTAATATCAATAAATAGTTTTTAAACTGGTCCCTTAAATAAGAAAGTAATATAGTTCTGTTGTTACGGCTGAAATTCTACAAAATATCACCTCTTACATTTTTTTGCAGGTCTATAAAGTGTAAAGCATTTTTAAAATGTTGTTTCCCAATTTTTTAATTAACCAAAATTATTGGAAAATTGGCTGCTCAGAGTTTCCATGGCCAGGTGTGTGTCATTCCTTCATTAGCTCATTTATGATGCAGATAAAAGGTTTAGGTTTGAAAATCTGTTGTTACTGTCAATATGAAGTCCAAAGAGCTGTCACCGCCAGTGAGGCAAGCCATCATTAGGCTGAAAGATGTAAAACTCAACAATCAAGAGACAACTCCACCTGAGTAAATACAAAAGGTTTACCCCAAGATGTAAACCACTAGCAAGCCCAGATTAGAGTTTGCCAAATAACATCTACAGTATATAAACCCTGTACAGTTCTGGAGCAACATCCTATAGACAAATGAGACAAAGACCAATTTTTACCAGAATGATGGTAAGATAAATGTATGGAGATTGGAAGGAACTGCACATGTTCCACATACCACCTAATCTGTGAAGCATGGTGGAGGTAGTGTTATGGCATGGGCATGTATGGCAGCCAATGGACCAGGTTTGCTTGTATTTATTGATGATGACAAGAGCAGCAGGATTAATTTTAAAGTGTTAAGGCTATATTACCTGCTCAAATGAAGCCAAATTCTACAAAACCCATTGGACGGAATTTTACAGATCAGATGGATTAAAGCAAGTGGAATGTTCTACAATGGCCAAGTCAATCACCTGACCTGAATTCAATTGCTGAAGGCAAAATGCCCCAAAAACAAGCAGGAACAAAAACAGTTGTGGTAAAGGCCTGGCAGAGAATCAACTGGGAAGAAACTCAACATCTGATGATGTCTATGGGTTCCAGACCTCAGGCAGTCATTGACTGCAAAGGATTTGCGACCAAGTATTAAATCTCAATTTCATGATTATTTTAATTTTTCCGGATACTTTGGAGCCCCTAAAATTGGGGGACTATATATAAAAATTGTTGTAATTAATTTCTAAATAGTTCACATAATTAATTAAATAAATTTGATAAGACCCTTTAATTAAAGAGGAAAGTCTACACTTAAAGCACATCTTGATATTTTCCTTTCCAATCAATTGTGGGGGCATGCAGAGTCAAAGTGATGTCCATTGTGTCACTGTCCACATATTTATGGAACTGACTGTACAGTAGGTATTGAGCCTTGTTAGAGAAATAACAGTTTCCAGAAGACACCCTATGTTTTACCATGTAAACACAGAGTCACGAAATGCTTGGAATGCCAGGAGGATGTGTTATGGACCCTTTGATGTATCTGTTTTCTGGATAAATACTCAAGTGCGCTACTTCTGTTCAGGCCCAGACCTACAGGCCCTGATTAAAAGTAGTGAACTGCTTAGGGAATATAGTGCCAATTGGGATGCAGATTTTAACTATAAATCGTCCATGAAGTCAGCAACTACTAGCCCAGCCAATTAACTGTTTAGGTTGCAATAGGTCAGTGTGACAGTCTTTTAAAACATTTATAATCTAATCACATAGTAATAAAACAACACTTGGTGGCTTACAGTTCAGGTCAAGCCTCCCCCTGTCTTCTGAAATCATGGAGGTTTTAAATACTAATAATCATGCATTTGCTAAATGCTCAAAGATCTAATCAGTTTCTATAAAATTATTGTAAGCGCATAGCCAACATGTTCTGCAAATCAATATTTGTTTGAATTATGAAGCCATTACCTGGGCAATAATGCTCCTGCCACACAGAGCTGTGTTATCCATTAGCATTTAATTAATTTCAACAAAACAATATCAAAGTGCAATGATGGTAATGAGCTATTTTAATACATATAAAATAGGCCTTTTATTTCTTGGATCAAAGACTTAATTCAAAGAAAGAAAAAAAACAGAAGATGTTCACAGTTCTTTTTGCTGTTCTTATGTTTGGTTTCAGTTCAGAGTGAACATGTGTATTTATAGGCTGTTTGACAGACAACATCCAGACACTTGACAGACACACAGTTGTGCATGTATACACACAATACATACTACACACATACTTGATTTGTCAATACTTGCGGGGCCCAGAAAACCTATCCCATATCCCCATTTGTTTAACTGTAGCTTAACATACACCTAAACTCAATAACCTTACCTTCATGCCTTAACTCACCCTAGCCCTAACCGGTAATGTGTATACCTAAAAAGTAAAAGCAATTTGAATATTAACCTCAATTTTAACCTCAATGTTACCCTAAACCTAACCTAAACCGGAAATAGCCCATTTCCAAGAGGGGATTTGCCTGGCTAACTGCCATGTGGCTGAACAACAAAGAGCTGGCAGACCTGGTGCTAGCCTATAGTAAATAAGTGGAGACTGGCCAAAAACATTTGGGGGGCAGATTTGTCAGGTTTTACCATCTTTGTGTGGACTTCTGAACATGTGTAGCTGTGTAGATCAAAAACCACCTGTTTTATTGGTTCCTGGCAAGCGGCAGCATGCAACCATCTGCTGGTTATAAACCAATGTGAAGCACACCGGTAGTTAGTTACTAACTTACCCTGTGATTTTAGTGATTTATATATAAACAGTCAGTTGTGCCCTGGTTCATACACGGTCAGGCAACAGCTGGCTTTGTCCAGGCATTAGACCTTATCTCCTCTATCGTTCAGAATGTAGCCAGTAGCCACAGGGTTGATTGTTGGCAGGGAGAGTAGAGGAGAATACAATTGAAAAAGGATACTGCCCGCCGCAAACAGAAAGCGATCTTAAGACCCCGGGACAGCAAATCAAAACATGACTTGTCAGTAGTGATGGATGAGTTCATCCACATCATGACTCAAATGTTCAGTCAACAAATCAGTTTGCCATCAAAAAGCTGGATTGTTTTAATTTTTCAAATGTTCACTCTGAGCAACTGCATGGGCAACTGCAAGACAAATAGAGTTATCTTGTGTTTAAGGAGGTGCTGGCAACTTGAGCAAAAAGTGGCTTGTACTGTAACGCCGCATTTCTATTGTGCAAAAACCAGAAGGCCTATTTGCCATTTATAGCCATTTTAGAACACAGAAAAATGCATATCTCGATGATTCAATTATTTGCAGACTGGGACAAGGCGGGACAAATGTAAAGAGACAAAACTGACAGGCAGCAGGAACGGTAAGAGATAAAGGTGTGCAGGTACTAAAGCCCTGACTAGGCCACCAGCTTCATTTCACAACTTGGCTGACATCCACAAAAGTGGAAACAGCTCAACTCTCAAAAATAGTGTAAAAATATAAACATAGGGTGTCACTTGTCACGCAGTAAAATCTACCACCCAATGTTTAAGGAGCAGTGCATTCACATCTCCTTAATTGTTAAGAAAATGCTACTGAAATCCTAACGCAATTACAATGTATTTTTATAATTTACCCTGACTCTGGAATTAGTCAGCATATAAAAAATTGAGAAATACCTGTTGAGCTGCAAGACATTTCACATCATTGGTGCAGTCAAGTAACGCAACGTATTTATGGTCCCATGAAGAGAGGTTCAAGTGGGCAACAACATGAACGTTTGTTAGGGAATAGTTAGTATTCAAAAGACCCTGCTTCATTCTGCTCCAGTGACTCCTTGTGGCAAATGTAAAATGTAATGTCTACTTGTTGTTATTTTAAATTGGAATTGTTTGGTATGTATTCCCAGATAGTTTTCTTTGCTGTACAGGGATGGATAGCAGTCTGGTTTGTTACAATTCCTAAAACTATAGCGTTGTTGTTTTTTTAGGGAAGCATGTCTGAAGACATCTCCATATTAAAGTAGTTACTTTAATGTAATTATTTGCCTGATCTGTCCTGACAACCCAGGTAGAGATGGAAGTCCAACAAAGTTGAACATAATCTTTTATATCTTTTAACTATTTCTATGGGATGACTATCTGACGTCATGGTGTGTGATTATATGGATTATGGGGAACCAACGCTGAAATAATGATCATTCCTTTAAATAAAGTAACAGTGCCTCCTAGTGCCAGAAATGTACCATACAACACAGGGAGAGAGGAAGAATTTCACTTCTGACTTGAGGACAGATTTTTACATTTGTTGCATAAAACACATACTAACTTATAAATGACAATTTCAATAAATTGTCAAAGAAAAAATGTAATTGTTAAAAAAAATATATATAAACGCAATGGCAGTTTTCAGTCTGCAGGAGAAGCTGTTGCACCACGGAAACATTTCTGACTGTCATATTACACACAAGGAAATCAATAAGACCTATGAGGGTGAGGAGAAACTGGGGCATATTGAAACGTATTTGAAAACCATTCATTATATTTTCATAAGCGGTCATCTTGGCTCTGGCATAAATAACCAAAAGGTAGAGAGATTCAAGCTGCTAATCATACAATGAAATATCATATTATTATTCATCCGAGGGGCAAAATATGGTGGATCTTCTAATAACCTCACTCACATAAATATACTTTTACTTTTTACTCACATGGAAACATGATTGTTTTTCTATTCTTGTGGGGACCTATGCTGAACAACATCCCCAAGTTTTTCCCTAATCCCTGATCTGGAAATTGCAATTTCCTTGGTGCGGACCTGCCAAAAACACCGTGGCCCAACACGTTTTAAGTATTTCTATCTTTGTTGGGAGATCAGGTCCCCATACAGACGTGGCCAAAAAAAAATGGTACTCTTCCAATAAAAATAAATACAACTTTACATTTTTTAATTGACCAATATGTGGTATTCACCATTCTTTATTTCACATTGCATAGAAACTTTGCTTTTCATAAGTAGTAACACATTACATTAAATAGTAAAACAAATGAAAATGGCACATCCAAAATATTGGGACTCCTTAAACTAATATTTAGTTGCACAGCCTTTTTTTGAAGATAATAACTGCAATCAAGTGTCAGTAGCGCTGAATAACAGATCTACACTTCTCGAGTGGTGGTTTGGCCCACTCTTCTTCAGCAAACCACTCCAGTTCTGAGGTTTGATGGGAGACTTTTCCCAACTGCGAATTTCAGCTTTTTTCACAGATGGGATTTAGATCAGGACTCATATAAGGCCACTTCGGAATTGTCCAGTTTTGTCTTTTTCATCCATGCCTGGGTACTTTTTTACAGATTATTCTGGTCATTATCCTGCTGGAGGACCCATGACCTGGGACTGAGCCACAACTTTCTGACATTGGGCTGTACATTTTCCTCCAAAATGCCTTGATAGTCTTCTGATATCATAATTTTCCGCACAAATTCAAGTCACCCAGTGCCAGATGCAGCAAAGCAATCCCAACACATCACTAAGCCTCCTCCATGCTTCACAGACAGTAGGGATGGTGTTATTTTCTTCAAACAAATTAAACTTTTTTCCTATAAACGATAAACAAGAAGTTCTTGTGATTAAAAAAATTTTATGACCAAAAATTTCTTCTTTTGCTTCATCAATCCAATGACTATTCTCCCAGAAGGACTGTAGCTTGTCCACATGCATTTTGAAAAACTCTAGTCTGGCTTTATTGTGTTTCTCTCTTCGAAGTTGGGTCTTTTAGAGTCTAACATGGAGCCCATTTTCATTCTGAGAAGAACAGATGGTACAACTTGAAAATGTTTAATCTTGAGCTTGACCATTGATGTTCTTATATCCTTTACAGATGCCATGATTGGCTATTACCTTCTTCATAACCTCCTCAGAAAACTCTGGTTTTCCTTTTCTCTTTTTCACATTTAATATGATACACAAAGTGACACAAAACAACAGTGAGTTGACGTTTCCCTACAATAGAATTGTCATATCACTTCTAAAGGATATCAATAATACTGTCCAGGCCATTTTAGAATGTCTTTATAGAATAAGCAAGATCTCTTTTCACAGCATTTTAGTTTTGTTCCACAAAACAGCATTTTAGTTTTGTTATTTTTTTTTTTAACTTTTCAGGGTGAACTGTGCATTATTTGAACAAAAAAGGGTACCAATACTTTCGGCCACATCTGTAGTCCACATAAACATGAAGACACGCACAAATGAAATCACACAAACAAACACACACACACGGTCACCCGAGCCTGACAGCCACAAGGACAGGACAACAGTGTCACCTAGCAACAAAACTTGCACACGCAGCCTGCCCTTCAATCAAATGGAAGGAGTAATGACAACCAGAGTGGAGAAAAGCCAACCATGTGAAATACACAACCGTGTTTACAAAGCATCCATGTAAAAAATGAGCAACCTGAGTTCTAATGGGAAAAAATTAATTATCTTTTGCAAATTTACTAGAGGAAAGATGAGATAAGGAAAGCTTCAGGACACTTGGTGGTATTTATTTAAAGTTGTGCTCATATTTTTGCCTAAACAGGCAGAAATTGTGAAATGTCTGCATTGATTGACAATATAACTGTTCATGCAAATAATCTGTTTTATGAGGAAAGTGATCATATGAAGCCATTAATTATCACATAGTTGTTCTGTGTCTGTGTAGAAATAGTCAATGAGTTTGTTAGCTCTCACATTGATCCACTGAGCAGGCTAAATACTGAGCAATGGGGAGCAGAAAAGACCTGTGTAATAAGGTACTGGAACTCCATATATGGTAGTTGGAAATGGATATAAAAAGATATCCAAAGCCTTGCAAATGCCAGTCAGTATTTTTCAAATCACTTATTAAGAAGTATACGATTCAGGGATCTCGTGATACCAAGCAAAGCTCAGGTAACCCAAGAAAGATTTCAGCCAAATCTGCTAGAAGAACTGTTCAAGATACAAAGAATACTCTCGGGAGACATATAGGCTGCTCTGGAAAAAGATGGTGTGGTTGAACTGAAATTAGCTGCATGGTTGCATTGCCAAAAGAAGCTTTTACTCAGTGCCAGTGCCACAAAAAAGCCCAGTTACAATATAAACGACAACACCTTGACACACCTAACAGCTTCTGGCACACTATAATTTGGAGTGATAAGACCAAAATAGAGCTTTATAGTCATAACCACAAGTGCTTTGTTTGGAAAGGGGTAAACAAGGCCTGGAGTGAAAAGAATATCATCCCCACTGTAAAGCATAATGGTGGCTTACTGATGTTTTGGGGGTGTGTGAGCTCCAAAGGCACAGGGAACCTTTTAATAATTGATGGCAAGATGATTGTAGCATGCAATCGGACAATACTGGCAGACAATGTGCATTCTTCTTTACGAAAGCTGCGAATGGTAGGCTCTTGGACTTTCCAGCACAACATTGACCCTAATTACAAGACCAAGTTGACCCTCCAGTGGTTACAGCAGAAAAAAAGTGAAGGTTCTAGAGTGGCCATCACAGTCTCCTGACCTTAATATCATTGAGACACTCTGGGGAAATCTCAAATGTGCGGTTCATGCAAGACGACCAAAGACTTTGCATAACTTGGAGGCATTTTACCAAGATGAATGGGCAGCTATAGCACTTGCAGCAATTTGAGGCCTCAAAGACAACTATCACAAATGACTGATCGCTATCATTAATGTGAAAGGGGACAACACACTGTATTGAGAACTGAGGGCTAGATTTATCAAGCCGTTTGCGCCTGTTTTCAGGCGCTAATTGGTCGCAAAGACGGACGTAACCAATGCGGGCTATTTACTAAGCAGGCGCACTTGGGTAAAATCGCAGATTGCGTGCCACATGAGCGACAAGAGACAAGTTGCGCTTTCAATATGCGTTCGTGGGAGGGTCATGGGGAAAGTGGGAGTTCCACGCAAAAAGGTGGGAGGATACGGTAAAG
>JACXGM010028548.1:0-14011 GCA_016801145.1 Umbra pygmaea | reverse complement strand
TTCAACTGTTAAATGATAAATGGAAAAGTAAAATGAAGTCTTTTTTAAATTTACTTTGTTATTTGATGATTGAAAAAGTAAAACAATGTATTTTTTAAATTTACTTAATTGGCTTAGAGTAGGCAATGGAAATTATAAACATTTAATTATCCTCATTTCCTTTTACTACATTTTGGCGGTCCTGGGATTCCATACAAAACAAATGACATTACTTAAATCCTGTGGCTCATTTACCATGTCTACATTGGCGACAATGATTTTATGGTGTGTGAATGTTAAACATTGTTTTTATTTGATGGATAATATTATTGGGTAACTTGGTGTTGAAGGAGAATTCCATGCGATTTCAAAACGTAGCTCTGTTTGGATATCTGGACTGCTGTCATTAGTGAGAATAACTCAAACAATCTGTATTGCCAAAACCGTGTTATCCTCCTGCTCCAGTTTACACCCTTTTCGGGGCTTTCTAAATGTTCTTTTAGCCTCTAAACATGTTCGAAATGTCATTACTAGTGCATAGTAATCACAGCGAATCTGACAAATCAGACAGTGTACATACCACTGTTTAGTTCCCATTTTCCAGTGAACTCCACACTAGTCGATTGTCGAAGTCATACTATGCAATATTCCGAAATGTATTTTGAAGCTATATTATGCACAATTTCAATGTGTGTTTATTGGAATAACAGGCAAACATAATTTGTAAATGACACACACCCACTCGTTGTAAACTGCATAATAGAAAAACACTTCATTTTACTCGAAATGATCCAAGATGGACATTACATTTTCTTACTACTGAACAGGCCTTTGCACAGTTTGCAGGAAACAATCATGTTTGCCCCCATGCTTTTTGATAGGTTTGAAATAATGTAGACATTTTCAGCCAGGCATTCCTTTTCATGTGTAAGACCGTTTTCCTGTTTAGATCAGCATGGCGCAAACGAAATATAGACAGACTTAAAGAAAATAACAATGGAAAATACATTTCTTGTGTTTCAAAACGGAAAAAGGTTAAGTAACATTGTAAACATAACAAATTGTCTCGTTTTAAAAGTAATAACTAATTACTTGAATTGAGAAATAAATGAGTTAGTTGGCAGGTGTTAATTTCAGACGCCATTCAGGGGGGTAAAAGAAGCTCGATGGAGTAACTTTCCAAGGAAATAAGTAAAAAACCTTTGAAAGGTAGCCCTCCAAAAAACGATTATCTCGTGAACCGTACATGCAATGAACTAATGCTTAGTGCCGTCGTCAGCTGGAGATATAGTGCCTCAAAGTTGGTCATGTATTTTCAAATGCCCCCGAAGGGGTCTCCAACGCTCTCTCCACCAAAATATTGCTTCCAGTGCCCCACATCGTCATGTGAATGCCCACTGGGGAGCGGTATCACCCCCGATGACAAACACTGACTGTTCCTATGAGCGTTGCTGCCAATGTTATCAAGAAGTTGAACAAAGTTGACTTTGTCTCCAAAGTCTGTGCAAAGAAATATTAGGTTACATGCTGTAATGTTAAATCAAAAGCAAATATCTATTCTTTTAAATGTTGATTAAATGGTGAATACCAAATACTTTTTTTAGTTTAAGGGTACCAATTTGTTTGGCTAAATCTATCTTTTAATTGGTTTAGGATTTGGCAAACATTGTAAGGGATCCTACATGATAGCTCAGTTACAACTACCAGAATTTTGAGTAAACTTGGTTAAATTATGCATTTTGTCATAGAAATCTGGCAGATTTAATACAATACTTACAGAAATCTGGCAGATTGAATACAATGCTGATTATCCCAGGGAGGTGTAAATTCCTAGAGGATGACATGTACATCTGTATTGCAAATATTTGGGCACTACTTAAAAAAATAATGGTTATAATTAATCTTTCTGTGAATAGAATTTCACCTGACCTCTACATGATACAAAGTAAAACATCACACCTTTCTGGACATATTTATACAGGATTATTATTTATTTTTTATTTTTTTAGATTGAAAATATTAAATAAAACTCAACATGGAATGTGCACAGGTTTGGGCTCCATGTCACTTTGTACTTGGTAACACCTCCTTTGGCCTTTTACTGCTTCTGAACATTTTATGTAGCCAGCTATGGCTACATTTCTATTCTTGGCATATTATTTTTCCTCAATTTTTCTTTGCAGAACGCCTTCAGCTCAGAAGGATTCTTAGATTACCTTGCATGCACTGGAAGTTTAAGATTTTCCCACAGATTTTCAGGAAATCAGGTCTGGGGGACTGAGACTGCAATTCCAAAACGTGTGTTCTCCTTTCTTGTAAATAAATGTCATGGCCGATCATGATGTATGTTTAGGATTATTGTCTTGCTGACATTTACAACCTCTTCAGATTCTGTGTCTTGAATGATTGTTGGACACTAGCTTGTAGGATTTGTTGATATTAAGTTGATTCCATTCTTCCTTTCACCCTCACAACTGACTGCCACACTTTCCCACAGCATGAATGATCCACCCCCATTCTTAGCTTTTTAAAATGCTTAAGTTTTCCAAATGTAACTTATTTTCTTAAATTGTTCTGGCTTGTCAAGGTTTTTTGGGCATACTTTATGCTGAATTTTGTGACCTACTCCAGTTTCAGCTAAATTTTCTGAAGTTCCTTTGCAGTGACCTGCGGTTCTGTTTTGCCGATCTCACCAGTTTTAGGCATATCTGTGTGATATTTTCCTTGGTCTTCCAGTTCTTGCTTTGATATGCTTTGAGTTCCATTTAACTTCCATTACTTAAATGCTTCTGACACAGTTGGCAGCTGGAAGAATTTAGTCACTAAAAAAATGGTTTTCTCCTATTTAATAAGTCAATTATTTTAAATTCCTTTGACCTCTGCTTAGAGGAGCACATGTTTGTTGAAACCAGGCAGAACGAGAGTAATATTTAAACATCGGAATTGATTTCTCCAGACTAATTGACGTCCTATCGAGTCAATCAACCTTTCTGAGCCTTAGTAATCATGTTTATATTAAGAACGGTCCGAAATGTTGGACATCAATTTGAATTCTGTTTGTTATTTTGAATCTAAAATTAATGCAAACAAATGACTATCCTGAATTAAATGTTGCAGAAATGTGGCGTGTTTCACTTTGTCGGTCAGGTTAACGTATGTTAACAGAAAGATTAATTTCTCCAACTGCAATGTCCAAAGGTTTGCATACGACTGTAGTAGGGTAGTTGTGTAGTAGGGTATATTATTATTTAATAAGCATGTAAATAGAAAGTCGGAGCCATTCTAAGCACACAGTAGAATTCTAGGTAGGTCACACAGATGCTCTGGCTGTCCTCATATGAATAAGAGAGGAGAATCGTGCCTGAAAGGTACTGCTAAGCTTTAGATGTCAGTTGAGTGACAAGGACTTCCCATTTACAGACCTCACAAAATCCATCTGTTTCCCCCCCTCCCACTGAGCAGCAGGGAAATCCACCAATTGGGAGGGTGGGATCCGGGTGCCAGGACTCCTCAGTTGGACTGGAACTTTACCAGCAGGGAAGGACATTGATGAACCTACCAGCAACATGGACCTCTTCCCTACTGTGGTGAAGCTAACCAGAGGAACGGCTCCGGAGGAGAGGTGAGCACATAAACATGTTAATACTTCAGTGTACCCACTGTGACTGTATTGTAAAATTGCTGTGGTCTGAAGGGCTTTGTTTATTCAAGCAAATCTATTTTTACAGATGAACCCCACAGCACTAGGTATTCTATTTATCTACTGTCAGTAAGAACTACAGTGTTTGGAATCTAGGTCACCATAGAAACGATGTGCACTCAGTTCTCTGAATTAAACCCTATAAAGAAGCAGTGTTTTCACAATAGGTGTCAGCAGGGCCCTGTTAGGAAAAATCTCTGCTATAAAAAAAACTGAAATCACATCAGGCTGATCTAAACCTTTGATCAAAGGTTTTTTACGAGCCTTTGAGGTGTCTGTGCCTATGCAAAAGATAATTCCTGCAGTGTTTCTGCGTCACAGAGAGAATTTATTCTTGTGTCTGTGCGTGCGTGCATGCGTGCGTCTCTCATTGGTTCCTAGGGTAATAGATGGCCATGACCTCATGCCACTGCTACAGGGGAAAGTTGAGAAGTCAAAGCATGAATTTCTCTTCCATTACTGTAACGCCTACATCAATGCAGTCAGATGGCACCCTCCCAACAGTATGGCAATATTTCCAATTTAATATAGTTTTAAGAATGCATTTTTACGTAATTCTGATCAGTTTGACTGCTTCAACAAGTGTGGTGGTTCTAAATGACTTGTAATCCTTCAGGTAACTCAATATGGAAGGTGTTCTTCTTCAGTCCAAATTTCTACCCTGAGAACGGGACAGCCTGCATGCACACCCATGCTTGTTTCTGCACCGAGCCCTATGTGACCCACCACAACCCCCCTCTGCTCTTTGAGCTCTCACGTGACCCTTCAGAGACCAGGAGCCTGAGCCCAGACACAGAACCCGCTTTTCACTCAGTCCTGAAGGAGATACGGGCTGCATTAGCGCTCCATGAAGAATCAATCACCCCAGTCCAGGACCAGCTGGCGCTGGAACACCTGCTGTGGAAGCCCTGGTTGCAGCCCTGTTGCTCAACCTTGTCCCGGCTCTGCAGGTGTGAGAGAGACGGCGAGAAAGACAGTTAACATCAGCATCAGCCTCCACAGGACTAGAACATAATTACTTTGCACTACTTACCCATGAGGATATTTATTGCTTTTTTCAATCTGCTTTAACCAGACAAAATGGCTCAATTTTAGCTTTTTTGTTACTGGGATGTCTTTGACCTGTGACCTTACTGGCTGGAAATAACAGTCCTTTTCGTTTCACATTTACATTTGAGTGTTTTAGCAGGCGCTTTTATCCAGAGAGACTTACTGGATAATTAGAGTTAAGTGGTTACTGGTTACAGGTCCAGTGCTCTATCTGCTAAGCTATCTGCCTAGTGGTTCTTTCCAGGGAATCTGAAGTCATTTTAATGTCATCTTGGCTGGCTTCTTGAAACGTAAATGGCAGAGGCAGCCATTTTTAAGCACTTTGTAACAAACCTATTCATAAATAGCACCTTATGAATCATTAACTTGATTAACACCATTCCTTTTTATATGCAGTAATGTTGTATTGGAGGAACACTTTTACATTGTAAAGGCAAGCAGAGCTCAACACACGGATTTAGCACAGGTTGTTTTCTACTTACCATTGCCTGTTTAAGGGTGTAACATATCATAATTTCTTCATTACTGCGCCTAATGTGATCAGGCATTTTCTGATTTGAAAAGCATTGACATTGAGTGGGCATACTGTTGAATTACTGATTGGGATTTATATGATTGTGCATCTGTGTTATATTTAATATAATAACTTACAGTATGTTTTTCCAACTGACAATAAAAACATAAAGATATTTTTAAATGTTTAAAATATTGTTGTTGTGTAACTATGAATCCCCATTTGGTTAGGGAAGCCTAAAGTTCATTCTGTCTAGCTCACAGGAAAATACTGCATCCCCCATACATACCAACATCTGAACTGTCCTGCAGTGAGCTTTTCTGAAAGTCTCAAAGAATGACACTGGTAACACCAATACATTTAGTGCCTCTTTTTGTGTTGGAATTAATAAATGATTGTGTATTAAAACACCCAGACACATCAACTACTGTACAGTGTTCTACCGAGGTAGAACAGGACAGGAAGAATGTGAAGATACTGAAGTGGGAAAGGAATAGCGGGATCGGGTCGCGGGGGAAGCAGCTCCAGCAGGGGACCCCAAATCCTTTTCCCGAGCCACATTAATCCCCAGGCGTTCCCAGGCCAGGTTGGAGATATAATCCCGCCACCTAGTCCTGGGTCTTCCCCGAGGCCTCCTCCCAGCTGGACGTGCCTGGAACACCTCCCTAGGGAGCCGCCCAGGGGGCACCCTTACCAGATGCCCAAACCACCTCAACTGGCTACTTTCAACGCAAAGGAGCAGCGGCTCAACTCTGAGATCCTCACGGATGACTGAGCTTCTCACCCTATCTCTAAGGGAGACGCCCGCCACCCTCCTGAGGAAACCCATTTCGGCCGCTTGTACCCTGGATCTCGTTCTTTCGGTCATGACCCAGCCTTCATGACCATAGGTGAGGGTAAGAACAAAAACTGCCCGGTAGATTGAGAGCTTTGCCTTCTGGCTCAGCTCTCTTTTCGTCACAACGGTGCGATATAATGAGTGTAATACCGCCCCCGCTGCGCAGATTCTCCGACCAATCTCCCGCTCCATTGCTCCCTCATTCGCGAACAAGACCCCAAGGTATTTGAACTCCTTCACTTGGGGTAAGGACTCAAAGGAATACACATGAAAATAAATTGGTGTCTGAACTTACAATTATGAGGGATATCCTGAGGTATGGCATTTACTTGAGGGAGCAATGTGAAGATGACCGGAGGAACTACCCAGTGGACCAGCTGGTGAAAGACATCTACCCTGGTCTGATTTTTCAGTGCAGCAAAGCTAATGCTCTTTTTAAGCCACCTGTTATCAATAAAAGGTGACTATCATGTCTAAGCTCAAGGAGATCTGGAATCAGGCAGTGAAATGCTCCCTTGGGAAGGGGAATCTTTATGCCAAAGTGAGGTTCATGGTCAAGTTAGAAGTTATATATATTTTGACATGCAAGTGCCAGATTACCAGCTTTGAAGAGGGAGGCTGTGGGCAGGGGCGTGGGACTGGGGGTTAAACCAATACTGATTACCAGGGCCCAAGGGGAGAGAGGGCCCTTAAAGTCTGGAATATATTTTATTTTAACATATGGGGGCCCATCAGGACTGCCTATGCATAGGGCCCATGATGAGAGGAAAAGATTCCTGGGAATGATCTTGCTTACATCAAGGGACAGAACGAGAATGTTGGAAGTAAAGGACCCCACCAAATGGGGGGCACTGATCTGCCAGAGCATACGAGACAGGTGAGGACATTGGAAAGGCGGCATATGGGAAAGAAGGCAGTGAAAAGGAAAAGGAGCAAGGAAGAAAATGCTGCAGCAGCAGAGAAGGCAGCCAGGAAAGATGGAGAGATATTTGGCAGATGGTGATCAGGATATGGGATGGAAGAGAAGTAATGCTCAAGATGAATTTGTCTGTGAAACTGATCCCAAGCTGCACCGAAGGTGCAAAAAACTATGTTGATGAGATTCCAACTGCTGCCCTTGCAAGGTATGGCATGGGGCTGAGGCCAACTGCAGCTATAGAAACCGCAGGAATCATCACAGAATACAACACATGTAAAGTGATTGATAAGAACAAGGTCAAGAGAGCACAGGAGACGTTGATGAGAGAGCTGGGTGAAGAGTTTGAGGAGAAATGCAGGGAGGTGGGGGGGGTCTCCTGACCAGTGTGATGATGGAAGCTGAGTGAACAATCTTTTCCTGCAAAGATCAAAGAAGAACACTATAGTGTTGGTAGTGAGCCTGGCAGCAACTATCTGTTCCACTTTACCCCAGAAAAACTACGCAGGAGCCACATGCTGAGGAGATTGGCAAGGTCCTGTTTGCCTGGCTAAAAGAGATGGGAGCTGATAGCTTACAGGACTTTTAGTTATTGAAAACTGTTCTCCAGTTTTAGTTATTGCCTTGGAGGCAAAAGTCATTTGATTGGTTGATTCAAAACTGAGGGCGGACCTCACATGACATCAGAAATGAGCACATGAGCATAGTTTTCTCAGTGTTTAATCATATCGAACCATACGCCACAGTGGGCTCTTGACTGGCAATGCACAAACAATACTGTAAAAATATAAACAATACAATTATAGAGAAACACTCAAAATACGAACATTTGAGAAAGAGACTGTATTTTATTAATATGTCAGTGGAACCAACCAAAATAATTTTTTGATTAAATTAAAAATCAATGTCCTCCAAATCAAGGTTTCACAATCAATGGCACCCTTAAAGGTGCTATAGGTAAAACGGACAGCCAGCGATAAAAAATGGGTACTACAGTTCAAATTCAAAATACCTGAGTTGTATCCCTCCACCCCTCCTCCCCAGAATCTAAACTAACGTGACGAACAAGATCAGCGCAATCATGACAAGCGAACCGTGTTTTACTGCATTTATGGTCACGGTTCGTTTAGAAACAGAGTTTCTGCAGAGTTTTTTTAGGTTGTGTAGAATTCCTATGATCTAGTTCGTTTGTTTGTTGCTTCCATGGCTGTAGCGCGCTGGGTTTGCGTTTTTAAAAGTATGCCTGGCAATCCGTTTGTGCTGTCAAAATGGGCAGTTGATAACAACACACAGGCCAAAACATAAACATAAATTCCGTCACGGAACATACTTTTCCAAAAGAAAAAAATACTGACATTAGCATTGTTTTCAGAAAATATAGTATTTCAGCTTAACATATTAATAAATTATGAGGCATTGGCGTCATTTTTGGATTTATTACAGTACATGTATTACATATAGCACCTTTAAAGATTATTGTAAACAACATCTAACAAAATTAAACCAGGAATTAAATTCAATTTATTTAAGTTCATCTAAGTCTTAAGGAACTATATTGAGCCATTACATCACTTCCTTTTACACTAGAGTATAAAAATCAGGTAACATGCATGCAATATGTCTTTCTCATCCAAAAGAACGGGAAATTCCAAATAGAGCTCAACAGTCCCGCCCCTCGTCCGAGAGAGCTAGGGTTCCGGAAGTAAATTTCCCATTCATTTCTCCCGTTGACTTCTGGAAAAATCTGTATATAAAGAGATTTAGACCATGCCTTAGGCTAACCAGCTACGACGTGACTCATTGGCATACAAAATATAATTTCGAGTGAAAAAATGAATAGCAAATCCCAAAAAAGTCAAAGGTACAAGACTGTGTACATATTTTTTATTCTGAGTAAAGGAACTACTCATCCCATAAAACATTGCGAGTGTTATCTTTCCGCCTTTACATTACTTTAAATTACCTAACTTTAGCTAACTTCACTTACAGAATGTCATCCTTAAAATATGATGTAATCTACAGCTCAGTAAACGTACTTACAGTTCTCTAACTCTCCATATTTTTGCTACGACACAGGCGTATGACTCGGGCAGCCTGGCAGAGTTGGAAACGCAAAGCTTTTTCGCGGGCTCAGTTAACATTTCCATGGTAACCGTGAGTTTGTCTCCATGACATCTTAGAGTTCCACCAATCAGAGGCATCACTGCTGGTTTAGGATTGTGGGTAATGAAGTACTTATCCAAGACATCGCAAACAAAATACATTTATCTGAAAACAAGGTTGGTGCCCCATGCACTTTTGGCATCTATATGAGCATATACAATCGCTTAGTCATGTCGTTGCTGGTTTTAAGTCTACCATCGACGGTTAGGATTTTATAGCTTATACTCAAATTGTCAATGGAGAAAATGTATTGTATTTTTACTTCCGGAGTCGGCTGTGGGCGGGACTGTTGAGGTCTATAGACAGATGATTGTAGACCTTCATAAATCTGGTAATGGCTACAAACCGATCCACAAACGATTCAGCACTGTCAGGTAAATTATAACAAAATTCAAAAGACATTGAACTTTTTTATCCTCACAAGTAGAGGACGCATATGCATTTTGCCCCCTAGGACAGGGAGGAGGATGGTGAGAGAAGCAACTAAATTCCCGAGAATCACTGTGAAAGATTTGATGGCCTTCTTGGCATCTCGGGGTCATCAGGTTACAAAAACTACAGCCTCTTTGGAAGGTTTTTCTAGAAGAAAGCTCTTTCTGACCCCTAAGAAACAGATGCAAGGACTAGGAGTTTGCAAAATGTGACTGGAAGAAAGTGCTCTGGTCAGATGAGTCCAACATTGGCATGTTTGGCGTCAAAACAGAGATGCATACAAGGAGAGGCACCTCATACCCACAGTGAAATATGGTGGTGGGCCAGTAATGTTTTGGGGCTGTTTTAATTCCAGAGGTCCAGGGCACTGGTCAACATTGATCGCAAAATTTATTCCACCAAGTATCAGGCAATTTTGGCTGACAAGCTGCCTCTGCCAGAAGGATGGGACTTAGTCGTATGTGGACTTTCCAACAAGATAATGGCCCAAAACATACAGTGGGTATGGAAAAGAATCACCCCCCTGTAAAATAATCACATTTTGTTGCTTTGCAGCCTGAAATGAAGAGAGACAGTTTTTGTTTCATTCAGCTGTATTTACTCAGTGCAATGAAAACATCCAAGTGAAAGAACACCAACATGTCGGAATAGAATAAATAAAGAAACATAATCACTGAGTTGGAAAACGTATCACCCCCTTGTTTCAGTATTTTGTTGAACCACCTTTTGCTTTAATTACAGCCTTTGTCTATACTATATATCTATACTAACTTTGCACATCTAGACGTTGCAATATTTGATCACTCTTCTTTGCAGAACTGCTCAAGTTCAGTTAAATTTGATGGTGACCGTTTGTGGACTGCTGCCTTCATGTCATTCCACAGATTTTCAATGGGGTTTAATTCTGGGCTCTGACTAGACCATGCAAGGACATTCACCTTTTTCTCCTTCAACCAGTGTGTGGTCAGTTTTGCTGTGTGCTTTGGGTCATTGTCATGTTGGAAGATAAATCTTCTTCACATTGACAACTTTCTGGCAGAGAGCAGCAGGTTTTCCTCAAGAATTTGACAGTATTTAGCCCCATCCATTTTTCCTTCTATCCTGACAAGTGCTCCAGTTCCTCCTGCAGAGAAACAACCCCATAACATGATATTACCACCTCCATGCTTTACTGTAGGAATGGTGTTATTTAGATGGTGAGCTGTATTGGATTTTCACCAGACATATCGCTTGGCGTTGAGGCCATATAATTCAATTTTAGTCTCATCTGACCATAACACCTTTTTCCACATGGCCTTAGAATATTCAAGGTGAAGTTTGGCAACGCTCAGTCGTGACTGCATGTGGCCTTTCTTGAGGAGTGGCTTTTTTTCTTGCAACCCTCCCATACAAGCCACATTTGTGAAGAATTTTTGATATTTTTGTCACATGCACACTATGACCTCTCTTTGTCATGAATTCCTGCAACTGTTTCAGAGTTGCTGTAGGCCTCTAGGTAGCCTCTCTGACCAGTTTCCTCCTGGCTCTTTCATCCAGTTTGGAGCTACGTCCTGACCCAGGGAGGGTATGTGTTGTACCAAATACCTTCCACTTATTAATAATGGACTTCACTGTGCTTCTAGGCACTTATAAAGCCTCTAAAATTGATTTGTATCCATCTCCTGACTTGTGCCTGTCCACAACTTTATCTTGTAGATCTTTTGACAATGCCTTGCCACCCATAGTTGATTGTTGTCTTCAGTTGCACTACCAAGGACTGAAGTGCTTCAGGAAAAGCTTGTTTTTTCATGCTGCGCTAATCAAAATGACCACAGCTGATCCCAGTTGAAAGTCAATTGTTTTTTTGTGCTATTGAGAAGGTGATTAACTACACCTGGTTGGGTTTACAAGTCATTTTTATGAGGGGGGGAATTCTTTTTCCAACTCAGTGATTCTGTTTTTAAATTAGTATTTTTTTTTCGGGCAAGTTGGTATTATATCTTTCACTTGGATGTTAGGAGTTGTACATACAGCTGAATGAAACAAAACTGTATCTGTCCGTTTTCATTTCAGGCTGCAGAGCAAAAAAAGTAGAATATTTTACAGGGGGGTGATTCTTTTCTATACCCACTGTACCTCAAGATCCACAAATGGTTCGGTGACAACAATATCAATGTCCTGCAATGGCCAATTTGGCCATCTTAGTCGCCGGAGCTCAATCCAATCAAAAACTTGTGGGCTGAGTTGAAGAGGGCAGTTGATAAGTGTAAACCCAATAACATGAAGGATCTTGAAAAGATCTGCATAGAGGATTGGTCCGAAATCCCTCCAAATGTGTTCCTCAACCTTGTCAAACATTACAGGAAGCGACACCAATCTGTTATCCTTGCCAGAGGTGGTTGTACAAAGTACTGAATAAGGAGTGCAAATAATTATGGAACCTTCATTTTGGTTGGTTCCTTTGCAACATTAATAAAGTACAGTGTTTCTCACATGTTGGTATTTTGAGTTTATCTCGGTATTGTTTGGGCATTACCAGTCAGGGGTGCCAGTAATTTTGGAGCCACTGTATAATATAATCATTTGAGGTAACTTTATCCTTGTTTATAAGCATGGTGGTTTTGGCTACATCATTGTATATATTAGTTGCACATACAGTAAGCATAGCTAAAATTCTATATGGAAAACCAGTGGCAAGGCTGCTGTAAAGACTTGCTGTCAAACTATGATCCCTTACACGTTGGCGGAGCTTGAAGTATTTTGAAAAGATGTAATGGGAAATATTCAGGTGTGCCAAACTGCCAAAGCTTTTTCTAACACACTCACCTAAAGGATTATTAGGAACACCATACTAATACTGTGTTGACTCTCTTTCGCCTTCAGAACTGCCTTAATTCTATGTGGCATTGATTCAACAAGGTGCTGAAAGCATTCTTTAGAAATGTTGGCCCATATTGATAGGATAGCATCTTGCAGTTGATGGAGATTTGTGGGATGCACATCCAGGGTACGAAGCTCCCGTTCCACCACATCCCAAAGATGCTCTATTGGGTTGAGATCTGGTGACTGTGGGGGCAATTTTATTACAGTGAACTCATTGTCATGTTCAAGAAACCAATTTCAAATGATTCGAGCTTTGTGACATGGTGCATTATCCTGCTGGAAGTAGCCGTCAGAGGATGGGTACATGGTGGCCATAAAGGGATGGACATGGTCAGAAACAATGCTCAGGTAGGCTGTGGCATTTAAACGATGCCCAATTGGCACGAAGGGCCCTAAAGTGTGCCAAGAAAACATCCCCCACACCATTACACCACCACCACCAGCCTGCACAGTGGTAACAAGGCATGATGGATCCCATGTTCTCATTCTGTTTACGCCAAATTCTGACTACCATCTAAATGTATCAACAGAAATCGAGACTCATCAGACCAGGCAACATTTTTCCAGTCTTCAACTGTCTAATTTTGTTGAGCTCTTGCAAATTGTAGGCTTTTTTTTCCTATTTTCAGTAGAGATGAGCGGTACCCGGTGGGGTCTTCTGATGTTGTAGCCCATCCGCCTCAAAGTTGTGCGTGTTATGGCTTTAAACATGCTTTGCTGCATACCTCGGTTGTAGCGAGTGGTTATTTCTGTCAAAGTTGCTCTTCTATCAGCTTGAAGCAGTCGGCCCATTCTCCTCTGACCTCTAGCATCAGCAAACCATTTTCGCCCACAGGACTGCCGCGGATGTTTCTTCCTTTTAACACCATTCTTTGTAAACCCTAGAAATGGATGTGCGTGAAAATCCCAGTTACTGAGCAGATTGTGAAATACTCAGACCGGCCCGTCTGGCACCAACAACCATGCCACGCTCAAAATTGCTTAAATCACCTTTTTTTTCCATTCTGACATTCAGTTTGGAGTTCAAGAGATTGTCTTGATCAGGACCACCCCTAAATGCATTGAAGCAACTGCCATGTGATTGGTTGAGTAGATAATTGCATTAATGAGAAATTAAACGGGTGTTCCTAATAATCCTTTAGGTGAGTGTAAATGCTCACTGACCACTTCATTTGGTCCACCTTGCTAGTACCTGGTTGGACCCCCTTTTGCCTTCAGAACTGCCTTATTCTTTGTGGCATAAATTCAACATGGTGATGGAAACATTCTTCAGATTTGTTTTATAAACTCTAGTGATGGTCATTAATGATAAATTAGTCATTTGTTAATGATTTGCAAATATATAATTATATTGTTATATTATCGGCCTGTGACCTTCAGCACTCACTGGATCGGTTCGCAGCCGAGTGTGAAGCGGCTGGGATGAGGATCAGCACCTCTAAATCTGAGGCCATGGTTCTCAGCAGGAAACCGATGGAGTGCCTACTCCAGGTAGGGAATGAGTCCTTACCCCAAGTGAAGGAGTTCAAATACCTTGGGGTCTTGTTCGCGAGTGAG
>JACXGM010028547.1:0-14013 GCA_016801145.1 Umbra pygmaea | reverse complement strand
CTCATAGGTGTTGAGCCTCGTGTTAAATAACCTTTATCGAGTGGAATAAACTTATCTTTACTATGAATATGGGGTGCATTATATGCCGAATGACAATAACCTATAGCCCTAGAATGTCATTGTGAGGTTATTATAATGCGTTTTCATTTTGAGAAGATAGTGAAGGCCTAGGTGTAAAATGCACGGCCCGCCACTGCATGATTTGCACTATATATTTGTTGACCCCAGGAAGAGTACTTTGCTGCAGGTGCAATATTTAATAGGGTCCTAATTAAGTAAATTTGTAATCTTTAGGGCTAACCTGAACTGCACCATTCTGGGCCTGATATTTTAATTTATTTCACAGTGTTGTAGACACTGTTACCGTCTATAGCAGGGATAGTCAAAACCTACCCTACGAGGGTTGTAGCCTGCCGGTTTTATTTTCTACCTCATCATTAACACCCACCTGGTGTCCCAGGTCTAAGAAAATGCCATATTAGAGATTTGTAATAATAAATGGAGTAGACCTGGATTAAAGGGACAGATTTCACTATAAATGGAAAGCTAATCTTCCAATTGTGGAAATATCCAAGCGACAATCCAACTCAGAACAACTCACTTTAAAAACAAAATATCTATCTATATTTATTTATTTATTTGTTTATTTATTTGAAGCTATTGATAGATCTGAAACAACTGAACCAAAGGGAATTGGAAAACAATGCCTAGAAACTGCTTCTTAAATAGACATCCTAGATTGTAGGTGAATTCATGGCAACTAGCCATGCACAGAAGAAAGGTAAGGTTAAACAATTGGGTATTCTCGATTGCACATGTTCATGCAGTCAAATCAAATATAATCAAATCAATCAAATATAAAGTTGTTTTTTATGATGAATTATACTGTGTGTTTGTCACTTTCACTTAAACAACGGTATCAACGATTTAAAACATTGGCTTAAATATACACAATCGGTCAGATGTCTTAAAACACCTAGGAATTTACGTGTTTTCAATTGAAACCTTCATTTTACCAAGGAGGCAGTAAATTGATAAGAAATTATAGTTGAAAAATTAATTAGCTAAAGGTTTCATCATTAGGACACTGAATAAATGATTGCTGAAAATTTAGCTTTGCCAGTGTATGTGAATAATTATAAGTCAGTAATTTCCAAGAGTTATAGACATTTGCAACATTAGTAAAGTCCCGGATATATAGTTAACCAATTTAATGGCACCTAAGGGAATTTGTATAAAACCGTTTTAACATTTTTGAACATTAGCATAGATTTTAGCTAATTTTGAGGAAATTAATAGCTATGGATACTTGCACCCAATAATTTGGCAAACCTTTCACGTTTACTTTGAAGTAACCCTGGTTGTAGTGCAATGTTGGGCATCTGTTTTAAGGTACTCTCTGGCTAAACAGTCAACAGTTTATGGTGAAACAATCAACTAGTCAACGTTTACATATCTAACCCTTATCTGGACAGTGATTATACAGATATAGTCACAGCAACTTGTTCTTTTTTAGTATTTCAACAGTGCCCTATGATCCTCAATGGATGTAATCTGATACACTAGTGATGTATTGCAACAGTAAGTCAATTTCATTTGAACATTTCCCCAAAAATTTAATTGATCAATGTAATGTCTATTCCAGTTTATGTAGAGTTCCTGTTGCAATGCCCTCCATTTCCACTTTTACAACTTAGCTGTGACAATATTTACCAAACTTTCACAGGATAACCAGATACATTTGAAATAGTTGTTATACTTCTTTAAGAATGACAAGCTGAGGACATAGTAGTTCGTTTTATTCCTTGAATGTAGTTGAATTTATCTGGTGTTCTCGTGATTCATATGCAATGTCCGTACCACCAAACCTGTAAATCATCGAAGCAATTGAGGGGGCCATGTTTTCATTTGGACTGAAAAGCAATCGCAATTCAACCTTGGAGTGCTGTGTCCTTCAGAAACCTTTTTAAGATTCCTCTCTTCTTGATTTTGCTTTTATATAATATTTTCTGTTTTCTTCTTTTATGGAAAGCTATGACAGAGTTCTTTCAGAAAATATTAGAGCAAGCAGTCTGAACCACCTCGATTTAAATGTAATCCTCTTTAAATGTTTTATTTTCTATAATCGAATCTCAGTCGGAAGCCTTCCCTATCCCTTGGCAATAGAGCCTTGCACAGACAGCTGGGCACTGTTGTTTAAACTGCCGAGTTAGTAATCTGAATTTAGGGTTTATTAAAGATGACAAATTCCAGCCTTTAAGAAGCATTTTGCTCCTGTATTCACTGTGGTTGCATCACTTCCTTTCATACTTTAGGTCATTATTTCATGCCCTTCTTTGTGTTTATTGGTGCACTGTGTAGAAGCTTCCGGAGTGAATGCAGAACTACTTTCTCTTTCAGTGAGCAATCCAAAAGTTGTAGAACATTTTGATATAAAATTTATTGGAAAAAGCAGTTTAGAAGGACAGTGATTGTGCATCAATAAATTGCAATGAGGACATAATGAGTTTTGGTTCCACAGTGTTTTTCAATAGGCATGCACTGGACTGTCTTTAAAATAATTTCTGCAACAAAGAATTACACATTGTAAAGAATCATTATAAGATATAAAGTGGTTTTTATATCAAGAAATACCATTTGACAGCATTTGTAACTTGGTCACTTGAAAAAGAAAGTAATTTTGTTGTTACCGCTGGAATTCTACAAACAAGTGTTGAGGTAGTGTCCTTAGTTGAACCAAGAACATAGCGTTCAACCATATTAGTTTGGTTAACATGTTCATGGGTTGGCTGGGAAAAAAATACTACTCAAAGTCATGGAATAAGCAATAGGTGCAGGGACTGATCATTTACTTAACTAATTTTAAACTTTGCCAATTGCAAATATGTAGAAACACTAGCTTATTAGCTGTTATTTTGATAAACTGTCAATATGCATGTCAATTGTTTACTTACACTGTCAATATGCATGTCAATTGTTTACTTACACTGGAGTAAAACAAGCTCACAATCTTTCCGACAAGACAATAATTCATCGGCTTATATCTTTCCTTTAGTCTAAAAATAGATGTAACGAACAAGGATTCTAGCTTTAATCCATGATATAACTGAACTCTAACTCTAAGTCTCTGGCTCTCTCTGTGTCTGTTTCTCAGGGATGTTTTGAGGCTCGGCTATAGAGATGAGCAGGCTGTGACCGTTGGTACTGTGTGTGTCTGTGTTGGACTGATCCAGGCATGGCTACTGCTAGAAAGAGTAAGTACCCTGAAATACTGATGCTGGGAATTCTTAGTTTATTTTTTCCTTAATATGTTTTTTTGTGCAAGAATAGATATGTATAAGGAGGTTAAAATAAATCCTTAATTCCTATTTCTTCTTTCTTACTTTTGTTGTTTATTACCTACTTTAATTTGGTCTTTTATTGCTTGCTCTTACTGCACTTCTTTTCAAAATCAAGAAATATACAGTTGTGGAAAGTTTTGACAATTAATCAAGTGTTGGTCTCCACAAAGTCCGCTGCTTCAGTGTAGATCTTTTTGTCAGTAGTTACTATGGTTTACTGAAGTATAATTGCAAGCATTCCATAGGTGTCAAAGGCTTTTATTGACAATTACATTTTATGCAGAGTCAATATTTGTAGGTTGACCCTTCTTTTTCAAGACCTCTGCAATTCGCCCTGGCATGCTGTCAATTAACTTCTGGGCCACATCCTGACGGATGGCAGCCCATTCTTGCATGATCAATGCTTGGAGTTTGTCAGAATTTGTGGGTTTTTGTTTGTCCACCTGCCTCTTGAGGATTGACCACAAGTTCACAATGGCATTAAGGTCTGGGGAGATTCCTGGGCATGGACCCAACATTTTGATGTTTTGTTTCCCGAGCCACTTAGTCATCATTTTTGCCGTATGGCAAGGTGCTCAATCATGCTGGAAAAGGCATTGGTCATCACCAAACTGTTCTTGGATGGTTGGGAGAAGTTTGGAGGATGTGTTGGTACTGTTCTTTATTCATGGCTGTATTCTTAGGCAGAATTTTGAGTGAGCCCACTCCCTTGGCTGAGAATCAACCCCACACATGAATGGTCTCAGGGTGCTTTACAGTTGACACAGGACTGATGGTAGCACTCACCGTCTTCTATGGACAAGGTGTTTTCCAGATTGTGCAAACAATCGGAAAGGGGATTCATCAGAGAAAATTACTTTACCCCAGTCCTCAGCAGTCCAATCCCTGTACCTTTTTTGTCAGATATCAGTCTGTCCCTGATGTTTTTCCTGGAGAGAAGGCCTCCAAAAGTCTTTGCCTCACTGTGCGTGCACCTACAAGTGTAAAAATGAGAAAAGTATATTATCCTCCACAGAACGAAGCAGACTACCTAGCTAGCAACTGGAGGCGAAGCCCTTTTCATTAGCTTTTGATTTTTCCTGCTATTTTCAGTTATCCTCCCCTGACAAAGCTAGCTAGCTACAATATTGCCAACACTGGCATCGTTGCTATCGGAGTATCGGTGCCAACGCTACTTCAAAAAAATGGGCATCGTCGGTGTTTTGTCATTTTAGCAACGGAAGGTTTCGGTAGTATCGGTTCTCGTGACATCCCTAGTAATGACATTTCGAACAAGTTAAGAGGCTAAAAGCACATTTTAAAACTTGCCCCGTTTTCTGCCTAATGGGTGTAAAATGGAGCAGGAGGGTAACACGGTGTAGGCAACACAGATTGTTTGAGTTTGTCTCGCTACTGACAGCACTCCAAATTTCCTAACACAGCTGTGTGTTGAAATCACATGAAATTCTCCTTTAAGCCTAATATTGTAGTCTAGAGTATCTGTATGGCGACTTATTTTCACACTGCTCATCACCGATTAACATTGCCTGGTGTCTGACTAATTGTCTCCTTATTTGCCTACATGTCAGTAACGGTTTCCCCTATTCATAGTTATGCTTATAGAGGCTAAATATGAAATGCAGTTCGATTGTATTGGACCAGCAAAATAAAAAGCTTAGCTTCTAAGCACTGTGTAAAAAGCAGTTCTGGTTAAAGGATCAAAACTTTCCAGGAACATTAACTCATCATTAAACAGAATTTATGGCATGCTTTGGCCTTCTTGTTTTTCCCCACATGCCGACAGTCAACTACCTAATCAGGTAGCAAACATTACTTTTTCTGCATGACTGTTCCACTGACATGTCACGTTTGATTGTCGCCTATAGTAATGGAAAATCAGTGATGGGCAGTAGCGTCGCTACAAGTAGCGCCGTTACTAGTTTAATTACATTTCTCAGTAGCGTGGTCGTAGCGTCACTGTTTTCTAAATCAAATAGCTTTACAGTAGTGAAGCTATTTTATTGATCAAGTAGTGCGGTAGCGTCCACGCAAGCTACATTTTCATGAGTATTTCTGAAGCTCAACTCTGAAATACAACTGCTAAATATGTTAAGGATCAGTAAGTCTCTCACGCCACCGCGATACACAGCCTGTATGTGTAGCCGATTCGTGATGTGCGAATCCTGAAAGATTCGTTTTTTTTAACGAGTCTTTTCAGTGAAATGGGTGTACTGAATCACTGCTCTAAAAGATTTGTTCATGTGAATCACTTTTGCGCAAGTCAAAATCACACAGATCTAGCAGGTGAAGACACGCAGAGTGTTGTCTAGAGTTGCTTTCAACTCCCCCCACCTCCTCCCGTTCGTTGTTTGTGGCCATTATTTTTTCCCAGTCCACAAGCCTAAAGAATCTCTGTCGAAATACTTCACTCATTTCACTACTTACCCCTGTTCTCAATGACACATAAAACCTACTAACCAAATGTTATGAAATACGTTAACCACATAATACAATAGACAATGTAACCTAACAGAATAATAGAGGAGTATATATAGCATATTACCACTGATGTAATCTGTTCATATCATAGGGTCTGTGTCACGTTTTACTATAGTCAAATGTAATGATGGGCATAATTTAGGTCGACAAAGGTTTACTTTAAAGGTTTACTAACTCATTTGCTTTTTGTCTGAAAATGGTTTATTTGTTTTCATGTGTGCTTGAAACATTCAATTCAGCTCTATTATAGAAAACAATATGATGCCATCATGAGATAGAATTAAGCATTAGAACAAAATTATTCATTAAATAATCTTTTAAAAGATTAAACCGACTTCATTTAAAGTCAATGCTATTTAAAAAATAGCTTAGATGTAGTAAACTACTTTTGCCATTTTTTTGTAGCTTAGCTTGCTACATTTTCCTGGGGGTAGCTTCAGTGTAGTGAAGCTTCATTTTGTGTAAAATAACTAGTAGCTTAGCTCACTACATTTTACAAGTAGCTTGCCCAACACTGTGGAAAATAATTATTTTGTTAGAAACATGTTGAAATACATTATCTTGATGACCTACAGTGCCTTGCGAGTGTATTAGGCCCCCTTCAACATTTCAAACTTTTGCCACATTTCAGGCTTCAAACATAAAGATATAAAACTGTAATGTTTTGTGAAGAAGCAACAACAAGTGGGACACAATCATGAAGTGGAACGAAATTTATTGGATATTTCAAACTTTTTTAGGTAATAAAAAACTGACAAATTGGGCGAGCAAAATTATTCAGCCCCTTTATTTTCAGTGCAGCAAACTCTCTCCAGAAGTTCAGTGAGGATCTCTGAATGATCCAATGTTGACCTAAATGACTAATGATGATGATGGTGATGATAAATAGAATCCACCTGTGTGTAATCAAGTCTCTGTATAAATGCACCTGCTCTGTGATAGTCTCAGAGGTCCGTTGAAAGCACAGAGAGCATCATGAAGAACAAGGGACACACCAGGCAAGTCCGAGATGATGTTGTGGAGAAGTTTAAAGCCGGATTTGGATACAGAAAGATTTCCCAAGCTTTAAACATCCCAAGGAGCACTGTGCAAGCGATAATATTGAAATGGAAGGAGATTCATACCACTGCAAGTCTACCAAAACCCGGCCGTCCCTCTAAACTTTCAGCTCATACAAGGAGAAGACTGATCAGAGATGCAGCCGAGAGGCCCATGATCACTCTGGATGAACTGCAGAGATCTACAGCTGAGGTGGGCGAGTCTGTCCATAGGACAACAATCAGTCGTATACTGCACAAATCTGGCCTTTATGGAAGAGTGGCAAGAAGAAAGCCATTTCTGAAAGATATCCAATAAAAGTGTTGTTTAAAGTTTGCCACAAGCCACCTGGGAGACACACCAAACATGTAGAAGAAGGTGCTCTGGTCAGATGAAACCAAAAATCGAACATTTTGGCAACAATGCAAAACGTTATGTTTGGCGTAAAAGCAACACACCTCATCACCCATAACTCACCATCCCCACTGTCAAACATGGTGGTGGCAGCATCATGGTTTGAGCCTGGTTCTCTTCAGCAGGGACAGGGAAGATGGCTAAAATTGATGGGAAGATGGATGGAGCCAAATACAGGACCATTCTGGAAGAATGGAGTCTGCAAAAGACCTGAGACTGGGACGGAGATTTGTCTTTCAACAAGACAATGATCCAAAACAAAAAAAAGCTAAATCTACAATGGAATGGTTCACAAATAAACATATCCAGGTGTTAGAATGGCCAAGTCAAAGTCCAGACCTGAATCCAATCGAGAATCTGTGGAAAGAACTTAACTGCTGTTCACGAACGCTCTCCCTCCAACCTCCCTGAGCTCGAGCTGTTTTGCAAGGAGGAATGGGCAAAAATTTCAGTCTCTCGATGTGCAAAACTGATAGAGACATACCCCAAGCGACTTACAGCTGTAATCGCAGCAAAAGGTGGGGCTACAAAGTATTAACTTTGTGCACGCCCAATTTTTCAGTTGTTTATTTGTTTAAAAAGTTTGAAATATCCAATAAATTTCGTTCCACTTCATGATTGTGTCCCACTTGTTGTGGATTCTTCACAAACAATTACAGTTTCATATCTTTATGTATAAAGCCTGAAATGTGGCAAAAGGTCAAAGTTCAAGGGGGTCGAATACTTTCGCAAGGAACTGTATGTAATTTAGTTTCAAATCTGTTTGTGATTCTATTGCTACAATGAATGTTCAAAGAAAATGAGTACACCCCAACAGATGTCTCAGAAAATCATCTGTCCCTCTTCAGAATCAATACTTTCTATTGGATCCTATACAATAAAATATTCCAGCAACTCTGGTTTATTGGTTGCAAATGAGATTAGTCAGTACAAAACAACAAAACTGAAAGTTTATTACCAAAGTGATTTATGACCATGGTGCAAAAATGAGTACACACTAATTAAGCTTAGGAATTAAACTTGGAACAAATGCTAAATAATTGGTATTCAACAACAGATGAGTCTAACCAATCATCACACAGGTTGCTGCAAGATAATTGACAAGTAAGGGTGGTATTTAACCTATACAATCTCCTCCCAGTCAATGCTGACAATTACGGACCACACGGAAGTGTTGAGAAAGAAAATAATTGTTTTACACAAAGGTCAGGGCTACAATAGTGAATCATTGCTAATCGGTCAGAATACAGTAGCAAATGTTATTCAAAATTTCAAAAAGGAAGGACATGTGGCAAGCGATCTGAGACGTCCAGGCCATCCACGGGACTAACACTTTGAGATGAGCATTTTGTCCTAAGAAGAGTTGATGAATATTGCCTTGCAAATTCATAACAGTTAGCTTAAGATGTATAAAGCCAAACTGGGGTGACTGTTTCACGTAACACAATATGATGTATGCTGAACAGGAGTGGCATGCAAGGGTGTCATCTATGAAGGAATCCACTGGAAAAGCCCATGCAACAAAAAAGACTGTTTAGCATTTGTCAGGGCCCATGTTGACAAAAGTGAAGAATATTTATTGTCTGTACTTTCTTCAGATGAGATCTTTATGGAACTGATGCAACTAATCTCTATGGCATTTCAAGCGGGAAGAGTACAATGAAAAATGCATGTTACTCACAGTAAAGCATGGCTGGTGGCTGTGTTTTTCTGTGGGGTTGGACTCTGTGAGTGCTGCAGGTTTTGGGGAATTGCACTTCATTGCGGGCATCATGAATTCACAAATATATTCACAGCGCTTCACTTTTACCACATTTTGTTATGTTACACCCTTATTCCGAAATGGATTAAATTCATTAGTTCCCTCAAGTTTCTATAAACAATACCCCATAATGACAATGTGGAAGAACTGTGTTTGAAATTTTAGCAAATTTATAAAAAACAAAAAGCACATGTAAATAAGTGTTCACAGCATCTGCTCAATACTTTGTTGAAACACCTTTGGCAGCAATTACAGCCTCAGCTCTTTGAGCATGATGCTACAAGCTTGACACACCTATTTATGGGCAGTTTCTCCTATTCATTGCAGGAACTTTTTAAGCTCCATCAGGTTGGATAGGAAACTTCGGTGCACAGCCATTTTCAGATCTCTGGAGAGATGTTCAATCGTTCTAGTCTGGGCTCTGGCTGTGCCACTAAAGGACATTCACAGAGTTGTCCTGTAACCACTCCATTGTTATCTTGGCTGTGTGCTTAGTAGGGTTGGGTACTGAAACCTGGTTCCACTATAGAACTGGCTCCTACGCAACCGGTAGGAATCGGACCGGATTAGAATTCTAATTTTGGTTCCTCATTTCGGAACCACTCAATGTGTCGACTGAAATATTTTCCCTGTGATGCTCCGAAACGGACGTAAAAATTTCACTTTCTATGAAGTCTACCATCAGCTAGCTACCATAAACATAAGTTACTTTTATAATGCCATATTTTTCCGACTTTCATCCCAGAGTTTGTGAGTTTAAATCCAGATGGAAGCTTTGTGTGTGTTTTGTTCTCCATTCCAGCATGATGCAGACATGTTGCACAGTATATTTTTTAGTACTGTTAACCCTAATCCCAACTTTAACCTCAGTAACCACATGGCTAACCTTAACTGTGAACGTTAGAATATCATTTTGAAAGCTATGGAATGTATGGAATGTTCTCGCATGAACTGACTAAAGAAAACATGCAGGTGCAACGTAATAGAAGGGCGAATATAGCCTAATAACAGACCGTGCAGCTGAAACATAAAAACACCCTAAATATGTTGGCATACAACATAATTCTTGTTTTCAGAATAGTTGTTTTCAGAGAAAGTAATTTGGGATAACTTCTGAGATAAACGGTGGTGGCGCAAAAGAATAAGTCAGGAGAGGTGTCGTATCGTGCCAGAAAAGGTAAATATAGTCCTTTTTCTGCAAAGGAACTGCTAAAGTTTGAAGCTGGTTTAGTTGGCATACCAACTCAACATTTATTTTGTTGTTACTTGTTAATAGTGTAACTGTTATTTATTGTCAAATTATTGTAGTTGTGTGTTCGGTGACTTAGGTTTACTTATTATTAATTTAAGAAATGTATTAATATATTGTTAAATTTAAGTGTTTTTCATTAAAGAAAGGCTCTTTTATATTTTAATGTAATTTTTCAGTTTTTCAAGAATCTGTTTAGGAATCGGAATCGTTTTCAAGGTATCGGTTCGGCATTAGAATCGTAAAAATCCAAACGATATCCAACCGTAGTGCTTAGGGTCGTTGTCCTGACGGAAGAAGAACCTTCAACCAAGTCTGAGGTCCAGCGCTTTGGAGAACGTTTTTTTTTAGCAAGGATGTCTCTGTACATTACTGCATTCATTGTTCACTCAATCCTGACTAGTCTCCCGGTTCCTGCTGCTGAAAAACATGTCCACAGCATGATGCTGCCACCCATGCTTTACTGTAGGGATGGTATTGGCCAAATGATGAGTGGTGCCTGGTTTCCTCCAGACATGATGCTTTCCATTTAGGCCATAGAGTTTAAACTTTGTTTCATCAGACCAGATAATTTTGTTTCTTATGGTCTGAGTCTTTCAGGTGCCTTTTGGAAAACTCATGTGCATTTTACTGCCCACTCTACCATACAGGCCTGATTAGTGGAGTGCTGCAGAGATGTTTGTTCTTCTGGAAGGTTCTCCACTCCACAGATAAATGCTGGAGCTGAACATTGGGTTCTTGGTCACCTCCCTGACTAAAGCCCACTACCATGTCGAACTGTGAAATTCATGTTTCTGCCAGGTTCTAGATGCGGTTCCATTCCTCTGGAACTCAAACTTTTCGGCAGGTTCTTGCAGGCTGACAGCCTCGTCTGGAAGCTTGTGCTGGCTGCGCGCTTGGGCGGTCTTATCCCTGGTTTTAGTTGGATTATCGCTGATTGGTCAGGTAACAATGTAGATGTGATGTCATACTACTGTTTTGGTTTCGACTTCTACCGGCGCCATATTTAAATTACCAAAAGTGTAGGTATACGGAAACTGTAGCCTGGAGTATCGCAATAAACTAGTTAGAATAAAGTATTAAGGTATATTAGGTCTTCACCATTGCTCCACTAACACGGACACATCGTTCGATATTAAATATGAATTGCCTGTTGTAAATAGTTAATAAAATACCCTTAATGTAATACTGTTTTGTACTTTTCTAAAGTAAAATAGTGTGTGTTGTGTATGCCTGCGTTTTTAGCTCATGTTCAAATTGCAGGATTTCTCTTTGGCCGCAAATCATATTTATAACATTTTTACTGGATACGGCAATGGGGACATGCCAACCCCTTACGCCTGGTTCATCAAGGGCCAGAAGCCTATCTGGAAGGGCCTTGGTTGAGTTAGGTGGGTTCGAGGCATAAGTCCCTTCTCCCCCGATGGCTCAGTTTGGCTGTGCAGCCAGCTCTAGGGACAGTCCTGGTGGTTCTAAACTTCTTCCATTTACAGATGATGGAGGCCACTGTGCTCATTGAGAACTTCAGTGCTGCAGATATTTTTCTGTACCCTTCCCCAGATCTGTGACTTGATAGAATCCTGTCTGAGAGGTCTTCAGACAATTCCTTGGACTTCATGACTTGGTTTGTGCACTGTTAACTGTGGGACATTATATAGACAGGTGTGTGCCTTTCCAAATCATGTCCAATCAACTGAATTTACCACAGGTGGACTCTAATCAGGCTGTGGAAACATCTCAAGGATGATCAGTGGAAACAGAATGCACCTGAGCTCAATTTTGGGTGTCATGGCAAAGGCTGTGAATACTAATGTATCTTTCATTTTTTATTTTTAATAAATTTGCTAAGATTTCGAACACACTTCTTTCACATTGTCATTATGGTGTGTTGTTTGTAGAATTTTGAGGGAACTAATGACTTTAATCCATTCTGGAATAAGAGTGTAACATAACAAAATGTGGAAAAAGTGAATCGTGTGAATACTTTCCCGATGCACTGTATTGAAAGTGAAGACGTTACCACCTCTCCGCACCCCAGGTCGTGTGCACTTTTTCAACATAATGACCAAAACCATACATCCAAGGCCACTGTTGCATTTCTGAGGAAGAACAGGGTGAAAGTGATTCAGTGGCCAAGTATGTCACCTGACCTCAACCCAATAGAACACTTATGGGGTGTTCTGAAAAGACAGGTTGAGCATCATTCTCTTTCCAGCATCCAGGCTCCGAAAGAGCTAATTCTCTACGAATGGAGAAAGATAATGTTGTAGTTAGATGTAGTAGAGTTGAGTTTATCTGCTAGGAATTTTTCTCTACAATAAGGACCTTATTTTCTCCACTGCATTAGAAAACATTGTTATAGTTCTTAAATTCCCACTATGACAGCAAACATTTGACAATTCCATACAATATAAAAAAATGTCAACCCATTGAGGCCATGTTAGTTTGGGAGGAGGCTTCCATGTTGAGTTAAACATTTTCTTGGCTGCAGATAAAAAGCAAGCCAAACCTTGACATTGATAAAGCGTGCGTGCGTGTGTATACATGTATATGTATGTATACGAGTTCCAAAATATAATGGATGTTTACATAAATGTGAGGACCAAGGTACACCATAGGCTTTTAAAGCTGCACGTAATTGAAGGTAAAGAAAAAGGAAAATAAATGGTCAATTATAGTTGTGTTGTATATCGACAAAAAATGAAGTCCTTGAGAGTCACACATCATCAAGTATAAATAAACCTTTTTTTAATAAATTAATCTTCTTCCCAATAATAGACAGTGGTGTGTCAGTGGTGTCAGACAGGGCCATCAGATGGCTCAGTGCTTAGGGAGTTAGAATTGTAGTCGGAAGGTTGCCATTTCGATTCCCGATTGTGCCAAATGTGATTGTGTCCTTGAACAAGTCACTTTAACCTAATTTGCGGCAGGGGAATGTCCCTGTATTCACTGTAGTTGCTCTGGATAAGAGAGTCTGTTAATTGTAAAATGTAAAAATGTGTGTGATAATGCCAAATAACATGCATTTGTATTTGTCTTTCCTACTGTTAATATCCATATAGATACAATTAAAAAAATAATTGGTCCAACTTGCTTCATAGGTATGTCAGAGTAGACAAGATTTGGTAATCTACAAGGGGAAACAACTTCTTCTCCATTCAGCACCAGACTGTATCATTGCTAGGATCTATCCATATATCAATTGCTCTCAATAAAAACAAACAATGGTATGAATTACAATTTGAAATGCTCCATCCACCAGCAGACTTAGGTTTCCGTAAAGTTAATAGCTTAATTCTTGGTCTTTTATTATTCCAATTGGTTACATTTTTTGATGAGAGTCCGAAATTCCATTTGTAGGTGCTTTACAGATAGTCATATCATCAACAAACTATCTGCAACTAATTGTGTAGTTTAAGGGTAGGTTTAAATTTAGAATATGTTTTAGGGTAATATGGTTAAGGTTAGGTTTAGCATTAGGGTTAGGGTTAGTAGAGAGTTTGTTAAAATGTTGTTGATAGTCTGCAGATAATTTGTAGAGCATCTACTGATACACTTTTTGGACTCTCAAAATAAAGTTTTACCTTCTAATTAAAGATAGTTTAATATCTATGGAGTCAATCCTAATATCCTGATGAAAGAATCATAGAGCTTACTAAATGAATTAGGCAACACAATATTATTATGAAAGAATCATAGATCTTACTAAATGAATTAGGCAACACAATATT
>JACXGM010028546.1:0-14173 GCA_016801145.1 Umbra pygmaea | reverse complement strand
TGTGTGTGTGTGTGTGTGTGTGTGTGTGTGTGTGTGTGTGTGTGTGTGTGTGTGTGTGTGTGTGTGTGTGTGTGTGGCTCAAAGTACTCTCCAGCTCTGGCTTGCATAATCAGTTCTAAATGTATCAGAATTATAAACTGTACCTTTCTCAGCTCTTGCCCCTAAAAGCCAGGTTGAAAATGGGACCATTGTTTGTTCTTCAACCTGCCCTTGAGGCCTTGCCTCTTTTCCCTCTTATCTTCCTGTCTTGACTGATGAATGGGCATGCTTGTGTAGCCTTTGGTGGGGATACACAGGTCTAGATAGTCCTACTGCACTGTCTGGCAGAAAGAACCTACCTCTTCACCGGATTAGAAGGTCCGGTCTTGCCCAGCACTGTAAACACTCACTTGATCAACCAGAACATTCTATTTTTTCAAGGTACTCTGGTTCCAGGTTTGCCCTGAAATCAGTCTAAAACAACTACTCAAAGAGGATGTTGTCACTATTAACTGCTGTGGGAATGGAGGGATATGTGTTTCAGGGGTTCTTGACCAGGAAAAAATGTAAACTCTGATTATACAGCAAGGCACTAGAGACCAGAGTTCATCCTGTCCAGATCACATGGTCGGAAGAATTCTGTGTTTGTTATTAATGTACTGCTGAAAGAGGCACTATCGTAATATGTAATCCCACCCCCGGTTTTACTACTGTACCCCCTGATGACCCTCCATCTAGCATAATATAACTTCTGTGTAATCCCTCTGTTTCAATCTGAAACCGGTGGCACTGTGCCCTGAGTTGTGTTAGGAGAGCTGTTGATTAGTTCATTCATTTAACTAATTACATTACAGCATACTCCCCCTGATGCTGGCTGGACAAAGGAAGTTAGTATGGGTCAGCTCAGTTTACAGTCCAAAGCTCGCTCGAGATTTCAGAGCTGGCTGCGAACCGTATGAAAAGTAATGTGTCACCGATTTTAAGTGTTTATATTCCCTAAACTAGACCTTTTTGTTCTGGGAAATATTAGCTATACTTGTTCTCAGTCATTGTTGGATACAGTTTGGTAGGCTGCTACTACGTCGTTTCTCACTTTGAGAAATGCTATTTGATTATGCAGGTTTATAACCTTGTTTCTTGTATTTTCTGTGTTTTAGAAACAGGGAACAAGAAGTGTATGAGAACCTATCCAAAGGAAAGAAAGATGTAAAGAAGCAGAAGTCTGAGGAGAAAAAGAGTGGTTCAGTGAGGAAGCGATAGAAGACCCAGGAGAGCTCTGTCCCACTGACTCTATAGAGAATTAAACATCAAATGTTTATTGTTAAAGATTGAGTGTTTTTATTTTATTTTATTTAAAAACGTAGCTGAAAATGTTGATGCCTGTGATGGGATTAAGGTTAGAAAGCAATGTATTGATATTTGAGCAACCAAAATATGTACATGTATGCAACCAGCATGTGTACGCATATTTTAATGCACTGAGATTCTTTTCTAACATTAAATGCTCTAAATAACATACCCTTGATAAATTATTGATGGTAACTGTATTGTTGACAACTGTATTGTATATGGATGAATTATACGCCCATATACACAATAAGTCATAACATTATGATCATCTGCCTAATATTGTGTGGGTCTCCCTTTTGTTGCCCAAACAGTGGCCACTTATGCAACAAACTGCGATACACTGTTTTTTTACCCCATTTTCCGCGCTTCCCAATTCCCGCTAATCCTGCCTTGTCTGCAGCTCTGCAACTACTTGTACAGATCTGTGGGATGGCGGAGGGCGTCTCCTGGTCGCCGATTTATTTTGCACTTCTTATCCAACACAATAGCCTTAAATTGGATCGTGCACGGGATTGATTACGTTCACCGACTATACTTCCGCGACTGAACCTACAGGCGCCTGATCTGGGCATAAGGAGTCGTTAGAGGGCGAGACAATCTGATTTATCTAACCAAATCCCAGACAGCGCTATGCCAATTTGCCCTGCTTCGTGCAGGATATCCAGGGAAAATCAGAGATTCATAGTCAGGCTTGAACCACTGACTATCATGACGTAAACTATCCTGCAGCAATTTAGCCGACTACACCACGCAGACACCCAGGCTGCTGCTCTTTCAATAGAAGCAAAACGAGATCAATGAAGAACCGCCACAGGGACGACACCAAGTCCCCTACCCCAAATACGACACAAGCTGAATAAGTACTGCACTTTACGAATGGCGCCGTAACCGACATCAAAAATAGTACACGCGTTAAAAATACTGACAACAAAGCATACGTAAACGAATGTAAGGAACCACATGCTGAAAACAAGGAATGTGCTACTACCAATGGTACCATTTACTACCGTTCCCTGCATTATTTTGAGGTGTCCATTGGGCATGCATATAGGGACACCAGAAACTAAATATGGCACCCCATGGCTCACAAGTGTACAGTAACACCAACGAGAGAAGAGTATCACCCGTTTTGAAGCTGGATACTACCGTACACATGTAGACTATAGGACGTTGCACTCCTGACATTCCCAAACCCCATATGCACCAAAACTGCATGTTCATTATTAGAACGGCATCACTGAGCATTGGCACAAAAAGTCACCATACACCCTCAGGTGGAAGTAATTACCGCTGTCTGGAGTGCACTACTCGGGCACAGGAAAAATCATTCTTATCTAAATCAATGCAGCCAACCCTGAGTTCAAGCAATAGCAAAAACATATGTTACTGTGAATTGACACAGTAATAATTGGAGTTTTGTGTAAGTGCTGAACAGATGTTATAGTCCTGTCATAGTAAACCGTAAACTCCATTACACTTAATAACTAAAGTACACAGAAAGTGATGTGAAGGCTAGCTGTAAGAACCATTCATCTGTCCGTGTGTATGCACATCAGCATGCTAATAGCAGAACGGGTAACAATCACTCCAAACAATATTCTTGCCAGCTCCCTAATTGGGAGCTGTTCCTACTCTGGCTTGTTTCTAAAAAGTGTTACTTCACTGAAGGGGTGTACAAGGACCTTCAGGTCTGGTGTGTCTAGTCCCAGGTTGTTACTGTGAATGAAAATTATTTTCTCATGAATTTACCTGGATATGCAACCATTTAAAAAGATATATATAGTACCGTAATTAACATATTTTAAATCAATGCAGATGAGCTTTACAGGTTATGATTTTAATTTGAACTTGTGCCTTCACACATCTAAAACTATTAATCAAATTTAAAAAAAACTTACAATAATGCAGAAATGTATGTCGTTTTTTGCACTGATAAAGTCAAATAATTATTAGTTTTTAACTAAAAGTTTATAGAAGTGATAAAAGTTAAATCACTAATAAACAATGTTGAGAACAAAAGCACTGTAGTTATATCAACTTTATAAACTTTAATTTGTGAGTTAAAACAAAGGCAGTCTTCAAGTTAACTTGCATTTTCAAGGCAGCAGGTGAACTGGCATATCCAAGTTAAAGTAATGTTAACTGTCTTACAGTGTGGCCATGGTATTCCCTGATGGCATTGGCCTCTTTCAGCAGGATATCGCGCCCTTCCACAAAGCAAAACTGGTTCAGGAATGGATTAAGGAACACAACAACGAGATCAAGGTGTTTGCTTGGCTCCAAATCTCCCAGATCTCAATCCAGTAAAGCATCTGGGATGTGCTAGACAAACAAGTACAATCCATGGGCCCCACATCGCAATTTACAGGACTTAAAGGATCTGCTGCTAACATCTTGGTGCCAGATACCCCAGCACACCTTCAGAGGTCTAGTGGAGGCCATGCCTTAATGGGTCAGGGCTGTTTTGGCGGCAAAAGAGTGTCCTACACATAATTGAACATAATGTTATGGCTGACAGGCAGAAGTGTCATGCACCTATTTTTTAAGGGGGCACAGTGTGTACAACACACGGAAACAAGTGCATACAAATACTGATATTAAAAGGAAAATCCACTTGGCTCATAAATCTGAGGGGGCACATGCCCAGTTTAAATGGGCATGATGCCTCTGCTGACAGGTGTATATGCGCCCGTGGGTAAACCTATAGGCAACTTTTTCAAATTACAATAAAATGCCATTACCAGAATAATACAGTGGACATCAGATAAGATACATTGAGGTACATAGATATTTTGCGATTGACTATTATTATTTCAGCTGTACCACAGCACATTGATTTAAATTAAATAATGAATATGACCTCAAAGTATAGTCAGCTTTGTTTTTAAGCTATTTACATCCAAATCGGTTGAACGGTGTGGGGAATTACAGCAATTTTTATATGTGGTCCCCTCTTTTTTAAACCGTGTTTGAAAAATTCGCTGCTCAGCTGTTCCATGGCCAGATGTGTCATTTTCTCCAACTTATTTACAAGAAGCTAAAAGCTCAGCAAGAAAGACTTCCTACAGAGGGATGACCACAATATGTAAAATATATATTTGTAATTTCAACACATTTTACAATACTTTTGAGAAACACCTTATATTGAAGATAAGTCTACACTTGAAGCAATTCTTGCTTGTTTCCTTTCAAAGTCATTGATGTGTGGCACAAAGCCAAAATTATGACAATTGTATCTTGGTTCATATATTTTCAGACCTCTCTGTATACTTTATTATTAGTTATTGATAACACCATGAACCATGCCAAAAGCTAGAGTAAAAGACTGATCAGCCTTCCTGGCTACCCCCACCCAGCATGTGGTAGGCTATAAACTTTCCCAACAGAAATAGTGAAGAAGAATGAAACGGAACAAATGCCGTTTAATTAACGCTGAAAGTGCCGTCCTTATCCGCTCCTATTTAGATAAAGGATTAGGGGCACACTATTTGCATAAATCCGCATGGGGAGTTGTCAGTGAGGGGTTAACTGGTTTTATACTCAAGGTGGGAGGAGATAGTTAGAGAATCGATATAACCACGTTTGCATCTGGCCTCCACGGGAATTGAGTGAAGAGGTCAAGAAAACTAAGGACGACAGATCTGTGGATACGGCAACCGCTTCGCAAAAACGTATTCAATAAATCCATAAAACCGCATAGGTTTGACTGCCGCTGCAGAAGGTGGAATAGAAAACACGTTCCATACGCGTTATTAATCTCTAATGATGCAATAGAATTACAGGAAGAGTTAGTTAAAAGTAAGAGCTAAAAAAAAGAGGTTAGAGGACGTAATAGGCTGGCCTACAATTGTTTTATTTGAGTTTATACAAAACTAAAGGTGAAAGGATGTCTAAACCAAATTATTCTGGGACCTTTCACATGGTTTCTCAAGAAAATATGGAAAACTACCTCGCAGCTTTGGGTATGTTTAGTAATCTACATGCAACACATTACTATTTTTATAAAATATATATGCATAATTGTTAAATTATTCCTGTAGTTTACTGTGAAATTGCAACGCATATTTTAATAATATTCTACCATGGTAGGATATCATTCATTATTGAAAATTGAAAGGAATGCATTTTGCCTTTGTTTGCGTACTGCTGTGGAGTAACATGACTAAATCCCTTCAAATGCTTGTCTCATTTCCAGTGCCAAGTGTGATAGTCATCATGACGCATATAGTCGACTAGCCAGTACATGTAAATGACAATGGACACTGGCAAGAGTGCGCACATTATGTCTCAGTATGTGCGTGGGTGTGTGTTGTCTAGAGACATATGATTTTAAAGTTCATGAACAGCTTGAGGCCAGAGCCGCAGCTTCAGATACTCTGCCTCAAAACCAGTTGTTGATGCATAAAATAAAATACCGTCTGTAGTGTAAAAACACTAGCGGTTTTGTTTCGTAAGCATATCGATTAGGCCAAATATGTGTCTTATAAAATGGACATAATGCAGATGTGACGTTTGAATTATGTATTTTAAAAGTAATACAACAACGTACCCGCTGCTGTTTTGTCTATTTCAAATAATTATTTTTTCCAGACATGTTAATATCGTTGACATCGCAAACAGCACTTCACACCCACTTGTATCAATTCATGTCAGAAGATGCAAGAAATATACACGATTGGGTATTACAAATGGTTGCAATACTTCATGAGACGAACTGCAAATTTAGCATGGATCATTGTATAAAATGTATTCAATTATACCATAAAAATCATTTTATACTGCACTACATGCTATGTAAAGTGTAGCAGTAAGGCATCTCAGGGCTTTCTGGTATATTGCACAAATATCAAAACTAAGCAGTGTCCAGGCACTCCACCATGTGTCGTGCTTAGAACAGCTCTTCGCTGTGGTATATTGGCCATAAAATACCCCCTCGTGCCTTTTTGATTAAATAAACAGTAATAAACAATATCAAACCATCCCAACATGCGTTTAAATCTCGGGATTCCGAACTGCCAGTGTAACTATACAGTCAAGGGCGTAGGAATGTTACAGACAGGCAATGTGCTCCCCCCCAATAATAAGAACAATTTGTGAAAAATATACAGTGTGTCCCCTCCAATATCAAACTCATTCCTACGCCAATGACTACAGTATTTACTGCCAGATTATTTTGTTAGGTTTGGTGTATATAATTCTCTTTCCTTCTCCCATTAGATATAAATTTTGCCTTGCGGAAGATAGTGTGTTTGTTGAGGCCAACTAAACAGATAATCCACGACCCAGACACTGGCAGCATGAAGATCCGCACACTCACCACCTTTAAGAACTTTGACATGGATTTCACGCTGGGTCAGGAATTCACTGAAGACCTAGGACCCGTCGATGGCCGAGTCTGTCAGGTGTGTGCCGTATGTGTACTGTGTGTGCAGTGTGTATACATAACAAAATCAACAGGGTATATTCATTTCCTACACATGACAATATCTGATCACATTTCTGTAAACAATCCAATGAGGTGCAGAATTTGGTATTGTATACTGAGATACGTAGAAACAATGTTGTTAGTTAACATCAAGGTAAATTTCAAAATAAAGATTCAGCTTGCAAACAGCTTTGTTAGAGTTCAGGATTCACCCAGTCATGGCCTGTTGCAGTGAAAGACACAGATAAACCATAGAGTAAACCTAGTCTGGAACACAAAACATTGACCCACAGTTTCCTAGTCACAGATTAAGCCTAGTCTTGCACGGAATCATTAAACTCAATGGAGAATATTTAGTCCAGGACTAGGTTTAATTTGTGTCTGCAAAAGCAGCCCTGAACTTGATTTATTTTAGTCCTAGACTCAGCTTAATCTATGTCAATGAAATCATCCCCATTTGTCTATACAGCTCTGGAAAAAATAAGAGACCACAGCAAAAAAATGAATGATTCTTCGGTTTTCCTGTTGAAAATGGATGAATGCACCTTTTACGTGTTCATAGTGTTATAGACATTGACATCAAGTAATGTGTTAATACTGTCTTCATTTTCTGAATTGTAGCAGACCTGTTTTTTTAATTACTAGCCTGTTTGTGTTTTTCACAATTCCAGAATCTTTGAAAATGCCCAATGCACAGCAAAATCACCAGTGTTAAATCAACTCTGAGAGTGTTACTTTTAACACTCTCAGTGTTCTATATAAACACTGAGAGTGTTACTTTAACACTCTCAGAGTTGATTTAACACTGGTGATTTTGCTGTGTGGGAAAAGTGTTCTTTATGAGTAGATTAAATATGTTTTGTTAGGGCTCTAGGTCAGAGTGAGTCAGCTTCTAAAGTTGGCATGTCAAAATAAGTACATATGTGTTTGATTGGAACATGCTTTACATTTTCATTTTTTGGCATTATTTGGTACAGTACATGTCTTTATGGATCCCATTGGCAGAAATGCTCCTAGATAGGAGGGGGTCCTATGTACCTATTTACAGGAATGCAGGTCACATAGGCGAGCATGGTGAGCTTTCAAATTTGGCAGCTTTAGAGCCTTGTTACAGTGACACCATTAACATGGCGCTTGCATGAATGTGTAGCCCTTGGGCATGAATTGGCATGACAGCGAACATAAAGAAGGACCTGTGGTAGAATTTCTAACTATACAATAATCATTACACAAACTGTTTTGACTAACACTATGCAAGTATCTACGAATGTAGTTCTAAATAGTGTAGCTTTACGAAGGACAAGGTGAATTGGTCAACAATTGGCTGAGTTGACGAAAATCCACCATAAAAAATGACCCCAATCTGTAGTTTGTAGGTTGAGAAGGACAATTGTGCTTCCTAGAAACATGTTCTGAACAAATATCAGGCATCAAATTTTCACTGACATTTTATAAATGTAATGTATATGCTTATGTAAGTAAGACACCATCTATCTTGTTTCCTCGCATAGTGTAAAATGAACCTCAGTTCCTGCTTGGCACATTGTTGAGACAAAAAAGAGAAGGAATCTAGGTGACAACATATTTTGTTGCTACATTAACCCAAATCTACCCAGAAATTGGCTAGGATGATTTTTTGGTTGTTTTTTGCAGTGTGCAGTAGAGGGTTTATATCTCGTCTGGACATTCTATTTTCTTTGTTCCAATATACAGCTCTGGTAGAATTTGAGACACCACTGCAAATGTTTGCTTAGACCAACTCCATTGAAAACCTCTGGAAATTGACCAAGAGAAAGATGGATGGTCATAAGCCACCAAACCAAGCCGAGCTGCTTGAATTTTTGCGCACGGAGTGGCACCCTTCAGAGGGTGGTGAAGTCAGCGGAGCGCATCATAGGCTGTTGTCTCCCCTCCGTGCAAGGCATCTACCACAATCTATATTATTCATTACTATTATTACTATTATTATTGTTTTAAAATTTCTTCATATTGTATATAATTTTTTTAAGCCCACTGTGTAGATGTGTCGAGCCATGTCACAAGAATTTCTCTGCATAGGATGATGTGATGTCATTCGATGCATATGACAAATAAACAACTTTGACTTTGACTTTGATAAAGTCACACAACATCAATGTGAAAGACTGGAAGTGATCATGCCGAAATACATGAAAGCCAATAATTATTATTATTAAACAATTATTATAATAATTTGAAACACTGCTGCAACATCTGCCACCAAGCTTGATGAAGCAGACAAGTATTTTCAGAAATCTAATTGAGTCGGGGCAGCAGCTGAAATTGCTGTATGTATTTAATTTGAGGAAAGTCCTGTTTTGTATGTAAACAATTTACGCTCTGCGTAATACGCATTTGGTCCATTCCCATTCTTCGACAAGAGCTGGGTAATCTGTAGCTTAGTCAAAAATTATTTATCAGACACATTGCTTGGTTAACAAATACCCATTTCTGTTGTTTACAGTCATTTTGTGCGCCCTAAAGGCAGCAATGCTAGTATGCGGTGGTACATATTTTAACTGACTTATTTGTCATATAAAACTTGTATATTTTTTCGTCATTTAAATAACATCTCTGATGTGAAAGCTTGCATTGACTGGATACAGGTTAGAAAAATATTATTAACGTGCAAATTAATCGCATGAAAAACTAAAAAGTGTGCAAAAGACTTTAACGTGTACATTTTTGTATGAACATAAAAAGATTCAATAACTTAGACATGAACTGAAGAAGTTCCAAAGACACGTGACCAACAGAAATGGAATAGTGTGTCCCTAAACAAATGGGGAGGGGGTCAAAATCGAAAGTAACATTCAGAATCGGGTGTGGCCGCTGCATTAATTACCTCAGTGCATTTCCTCGTGGACTACACCAGATTTGCCAGTTCTTGCTGGGAGATGTTACCCCACTCTTCCACCAAGGCACCTGCAAGTTCCCAGACATTTATGGGGGAATGGCCCTAGCCCTCATCCTCCAATCCAACAACTCCCAAACATGCTCAATGGAATGCACCGATGGAGGGATTGCGCATTCCTGGTGGAACTCAGGAAGTTGTTGTTGCCATCCTGTACCTGTCCTGCAGGTGTGATGTTCAGATGTATAAATCCTGTGCAGGTGTTGTTAAACGTGTTTTGCCACTGCGCAAGCAATCAGCTTTTCTTCCTTTCACCCTGTAGTGCTTTCTTAGGGCCTTTTTACATTCCGAGAGATACTGATAGATACCGATAGCTTTCAGCAACATTTTCCAAATCCGCGCGAGCTCATTTCCATACTGTTTGTCTTTACACACTCATGTCTCTAGACCGCAATTGGGCATTTGTGGGTGTGTCATTCAAGATGTCTTGAGCTGCGTGCGTTCAGAAACCAGCCCAACCCATTGACTTACAGTGAAGAATTCCAACGCAATACACATTTCTCCTGGGCTGTTAGCAAAGCCCCAGGTGGCATCTCTCTTGCATCTCTCTAGCATGCCTAAAGCCCGATTCACACCAGATCTGGCAAACTGGTTGCATTGCTGCGGAAGTCCATTCATTTCAATAGGAACCAATGCGCACCGCTGAGGCAAATCTACTGGAACCGGCAAAATGTGGATGCGGTGCGGCGGGTGTGTCGCAAGAATTGAAATAATCCAACTTGTGCGGTGCTTTACCGTACGGTGTCAGAACCGGAAGTTGATTTACCTCTGAAAAAGATCTAATATGTCGCTTTCATCTATGGGTGTGTGAGATTGCAAGACAAGCTTTGACAGCTCAGTAGATAGTTTTCGTATTGTCAATTAATACTAAACTAAAAACAGCTCCTGCCAGTCGCCTTGCTGGAGGTAAACAGTTGTATGCAATGTTGCCTACCATCTCGTAGATGCGGAAGATTGATTACGATGTTGATTGCTGTGTACAAGTGTGTCTGCATTACAATGCCATACGGGGACTTTTTGCCTGATCTGGTGTGAATCCAGCTTAAGGCACGTTCATGCAGATGAGCAGGGACCCTGGACATCTTTCTTTTGGTGTTTTTCAGAGTCAGTAGAAAGATCTCTTTAGTGTCCTCAAGTTTTCAAAACCGTGACCTTATTTGCCTACCGTCTGTAAGCTGTTGGTGTCTTACCGACCATTCCACAGGCGATCATTTGTTTTTGTCATTGAACATGCATGGAAAATAATGTTTACACCCTTTAAAATGAAGATCTGTATAGTTATTTGGCTTTATACAAATTATCTTTAAAATACAGTGACACTGATGATTTTGAGGTGGTCTCTTAATTTCTTCCAGAGCTGTATTTAGTCATCATACCAGTTTACATGTTTGAGTGAACAGTTTTGCCTGTTCAAAATTGGCCCATCTGTGACTGTAACCCATGTTGATATTCTGCATCATAACACACATTCTTATTTTCAGAACATGTTAAACCGAAGTGTGCGTCTTGTGTGTGCGTGTTTTGTGTGTCTTTTTTTTGATCAGCGTAGTTAGTGCTGCTGTGTGGTAACTCTGTTATTGTGTGTTTAGACCACACTGGACTGGGATGTGACAAGCTGGTTGTGTTAACCCTGTTTGTGTGTGTGTGTATTGAGAGACCACAATGGACTGAGATGGTGACAAGCTGGTTGTGTTAACCCTGTTTGTGTGTGTTTATTTAGACCACAGTGGACTGGGACGATGACAAGCTGGTGTGTGTGCAGAAAGGAGAAAAAGAGGGAAGAGGATGGACACACTGGTTGGAGGGAGACAAGCTCCACCTGGTAAGCATGGAGGAAGGGTGGGCGGGGCTAACACCAGGGGGGTGTTCAGGAGAGACCACACAAGGTCAAAGGGAGGAGAGCAGGAAAGATTTGGGAGGAAACTGATTACATACGGCAGTTTGGATGTGGGGGATGTGCAAATCCATTTTGGTAATGGAAGCTGTTCCCTGCATTATTTGTAGGCATGCTTCCCTGTCAGTGTGTGTGTGTGTGTGTGTGTGTGCAGGTTTTTGTGAGCATGTGATAGAACAAAGGTCATCGGTGGAAAAACAGAGGGAGCTTGGAAATGTTTATCATGCATTTCAATGGTTGAATGTTTCATATTAATCCTACAAGTATCCAAAATGTTTCCCATAGAAAGAAATATATGGTCACAGAATGATTCAGCAGAATCTGGTCACAGACTCACAGAGGAAATTAGGAAGGTAGTTTCAAGCCAGTGCTTGAGATGGACTTTGCTTGTGAAGGACTTGCTTGTGAAGGACTTTGCTTGTGAAGGACTTTGCTTGTGAAGGACTTTGCTTGGGTAATTTATCACATGCAAATCCCGCTTACAATTCTGAACAGTCAGCATTGTTTCAATTATCTTTTCACTAATACCTATAAGACTACTATCTTTGTTTGAGAACAATAACCTGTTGAGAGAGACGTTTAGCAATACATGCCAATACGGATCAGGATGTAAAGGGTGGATCTAGAAAGTTACACAAGAGAGTGCGAGGCCTTGAGGGGGAGTGAGGTTGAGAGTGGGGGAGGACATGGAGGCTAGAAGATTGTGGGGGAGGGGAGACAGAGAAGTGCAGAGACAAGCGCACGTACATTTGGTCTTTATTTTGTCCATTAGTTCTTATTAGTGTGTCAATCCCTACATCGTTTTTTTGGGACCAAAATACACACTCACTGGCCACTTCATTAGGTACACCTTGCTAGTACCGGGTTGGACCCACTTTCGCCTTCAGAACTGACTTAATTCCTCGTGGCGTAGATTCAACAAGGGGCTGGAAACATTTCTCAGAGATTATATTACATCACATAGTTGCTGCAGATACGTCAGCTGCACATCCAAGATGCAAATCAATCTCTCGTTCCACCACATCCCAAAGGTGCTCGATTAGAATCAGAGCTGGTGAATGTGGGGGAAATTTCTCTAAATTGTATTATTCATTATATTTGTCTTGAACCATCAATATATTATAAAAACACACAAAAAAACCTCTGAACATATACAATCCATCAGGATCAACAAGTAACTAATAAAAAGGTAGAAAATAAAAAAATGATAAATTGGAGAAGGAGCAGGTGGGAGCTTACTGCTTATAAAATCCTGCCCCTACTTCACAATATCATTATTACAAAACAAGTAAGCTACATCGACAGTATCTCACAAAAGTGATTACACCCCTCACATTTTTGTAAATATTTGATTATGACAACACTCAAGAAATTACACTTTGCTACAGTGTACAGCTTGTATAACAGAGTAAATTTGCTTAAATTTTAACAAATGTGAATTTAAAAACAGACAATTTGTGTGCTCACAATACCCTTTGTGATTTATTATCCCTATTGCTTTTTCTTTGCAATGTGCAAATCTTTGGAGTACAATGAACTAATTTTCATGTAGCAGAAACGAGTTTAAGATGATGTGAGCTTTGTGACATGGCGCGTTATCCTGCTGAAATTAGCCATTAGAAGATGAGTACACTGTAGTCATAAAAGGATGGACATGGCCAGCAACAATACTCAGGTAGGCTGTGACATTTAAACAATGCTCAGTTGGTGCTAAGGGGCCCAAAGTTTGCCAAGAAAATATCCCCCACACCATTACACCACCACCAGCATTCTGAACTCTTGATACAACAAATTCTGACCATATCATCTGAATGTCACAGCAGAAATAAATACTTTTTTCTAATCTTCTATTGTCCAATTGTGGTGGGCCCATGCAAATTGTACAGTAGTTTTCTGCTCTTAGCTGACAGGTGTGGCAGCCAGTGTGGTCTTCTGCTGCTGTAGCCCATCTGCTTCAAGGCTTGACATTTTTTGGTTTCAAATGCCTTTCTGCAGACCTTGGTTGTAATGAGTGGTTATTTGAGTTACTATTGCCTTTCTATCAGCTCAAACCAGTCTGACCATTCTCCTCTGACCTTGTATATTTTAATGCATTTAGTCATTAATTAATTAACTTGAGTCCAGAGAATGTGTAGAAAGAGCAAAGGCTTTAATTGTTTAAAAGCAACATCTTAAAGCCGAATTTTGTCTATAGAGGAACGTTCCCAGAACTCTCTCTGCAGTTCCTTTTTATATCAGTAAAACACTCATTCCTTATTGGTAAATTCTCTAGCATTTTGAATCCAAACCCACCAATAATGTTGACAATTGATGCATTTTCTCTAAAAATTGGCCAAAGCCAAATTACTGTAAGTAAAGTAACCTGTTCTTTGAAGTAGCTTCTGCTCTCCCCTTGACTAGGTGATAGATGAAGCCTTTTGTTCTTCCACTTGATGTCTGGCCTGAATTCACAGGAAGCGGCTATAGCTAATAGATCTCTTGTTGACTGCCCTTAGCATAGAAATTGACTTCAGAGATTTTAGGATTCTGCTTCCCCCGTGTAATTTAGTTGGCCACCTACGGTGAGCCTCAAAGGAATCCTGCATTCCTAACC